>JAQQSK010000528.1:0-17604 GCA_028658325.1 Potorous gilbertii
CAGGTAGTCCCATAATTTTTAAATTGTCTCTCCTGGATCTCTTTTCCAGGTCAGTTGTTTTTCCAATGAGATATTTCACATTCTCTTCCATTTTTTTCATTCTTTTGGTTTTGTTTTGTGATTTCTTGGTTTCTCAGAAAGTCATTAGCCTCCATCTGTTCCATTCTAATTTTTAAAGAACTATTTTCTTCAGTGAGCTTTTGAACCTCCTTTTCCATTTGGCTAATTCTGCTTTTGAAAGTATTCTTCTCCTCATTGGCTTTTTGAACCTCTTTTGCCAATTGAGTTAGCCTATTTTTCAAGGTGTTAGTTTCTTCAGCATTTTTTTTGGGTCTCCTTTAGCAAGGTGTTGATGCGCTTTTCATGATTTACTTCATCTCTCTCATTTCTCTTCCCAATTTTTCCTCCACCTCTCTTACATGATTTTCAAAATCCTTTTTGTGCTCTTCCATGGCCTGAGACCATTGAATATCTATTTTGGATGTTTGGGATACAGAAGCCTTGAGTTCTATGTCTTTTCCCGATGGTAAGCATTGTTCTTCCTCATCAGAAAGGATGGGAGAAAATATCTTGTCACCAAGAAAGTAACCTTCTATAGTCTTATTTTCTCCCCCTTTTTTGGGCATTTTCTCAACCAGTTACTTGACTTTTGGGTCCTTGTCAAGAGTAGGATATCCTCTGGAGGTCTGTGAGATCTCAGTTCCCCCAAGGTGGTACAATCAAGTGTGTATACTGCTCTGGAAGGAAGCAGAAATTTTTGTGCCCAGAATCTAAATAATAGAGTTTTGTCTTCACAACCACCTGGCCTCCAGTTCAGCCAAGACAGCACTACAGACTGAGGTAAGAATCAGCTGCTCAGTGCCCCGAGGGGTTTTATAATCCAACAATGGATGCGGGCTGCTGTGGAAGCTGCTGCAGCCTGCCTGAAGTGCCTCTGCAGGTTGCAGCTTGTGGCTAGAGCTATGGGAAGGCCCTTCTCCCTTCTCAGCCAGCTGAAAAAACCGTCACACTGACCTTTGGTGACTACAGGTTGAGGGATCTTCGAACTGCTGCTACTGCGACTGGGGATTCTACCCCAAGGCCTACTCTCCTCCTCCCAGAGCCACTCCTCCAAGCCTGGGCTGGGCTCTGCTCCGTGTCCCATGCGAGAGATGTTACTTATTGGCCTTTCAAGTCACCCTGGGCTGGAAATCTCCATTCTGTTGTTCTGTGGCTTCTGCTGCTTTAGAATTTGTTGAGAGTCTTTCTTTACAGGTATTTTATGGGGTGTGGGGGGAGAACTAGCATATGTGCGTCTGTACTCCACCATCTTGACTCTGCCCCCAGGAGGTATTTTTTATAGACAGTTTTCTCAAAGTTAGCCACATGAAAGGAGAAATATAGAATGATAGCTAACAGGAATGAATAGATCAAGCGAGGGTTTTTTGAGGATTGGTGGGGCGGGGTGAAGACATGACTATGTTTGTAGGTAGTAGAGAAGCAGCTAGTAGACAGGGGAGAATTTGAAACTAAGTGAGGGAGGGTAGCCCCATCTGCTGGAGAAGAGGGGATGGAATAGGATCATTTATGCATGGAGAAGATTTTGTCTTGATAAGAAAAGCAGGCTTATTATGTGAAAGCAAAGTATAGGAAGAGGTAGTACAGAAGCATCTGGGTCAGTGGTATCAGACATGTGGCCTACAACATTCTCTAGTGCTTCTGGAAATGGATTTAAATGCATTTGAAAAATATGTAACAAAATAAAAATACAATAAACGTAGATAACTTTACATTTTAAAACTAAGTCAACATGTGGCAGAATCCTTCTGCATGATTTCGTAGACCCCGGTTCTCTTTGAATTTGGTGCTAATGACTTGGGTGTTTTGAGATGAAAAAAGAGGAAAAGAAGGATTTTAGTGAATGGTCTCAGGTTTTTCCAGTAAAATATCAGGCAAAGTTCTGAGTTGACAGAGAACTGAGTATTTTGAGGAGGGATGAAAAGGTTTGGAAGAGCCATCATAGTGTGAGTGAAGTATAGTGAGTTAATTAGGGAGTTATGAGAGGATTGCCTTGTAGCAGTGAGGATTCAGTTGAGGTTATGTAGCCTAAATTTGTCCTTCCATGGTTTAATGATTCTCTCCAGCTTTATTCAGCAGCTTGTGTGTAGGAGTTGAGGTAGGAGATGATGGAAATTATCCAAGGTTGATGGGTTTCCCCTCATTTTCCAGTTCTTTACTACCACAAAAGGAGTTGTTATAAATACTTTCATATTTTTTTTGTGCCTGTTAATTGTCTTTTCCTATTTTCTTCTTTTTCTTCCATTTCCTTACCTATTTTTCTTCCATTTCCTTACCTATTTTTCTTCTACCACTTCTACTTGAGTTTGAAATCAGTTTTAGCTCTTTCAGAAATTTTTGTTGGGCTTGTATCCAATTCATATCTTTGAGACCTTGATTATAGTTGTTTTGACTTAGTTGTCTTCTTTTGAGTTTGTTTCTTTATCTTCCTTGTCACTATAGTAATTTTTTATAGTCAGGTTCTTTTTTTGTTGTTTGCTCATTTTTCACCCTATGTCTTGATTTGGAACTTAATGTTAAAAGTTGGACTCTGTTCCCAGCATGGGAGGAGGTGGTAGTAAGAGGGGCTCTGTCTCAAGCTTCAGATTTTTTTCTCACTGGTGTTTTCAGAGCTAGTTCTGTGGGTTTGGAAGTTTTCATTGCTTCTAGATGTTCTAAATTAATGTTGAGCTCTTTCCATCTTGCTTAGTTGAGCACCACCACAGCCCTGTATATGTGTTCTAGATCACATGTGTGATCCCACTTGGTCTGCATCTGGTCTTTACCCAGAAACAGCCCCTGATCCCCTGGAATTGCAACTGATACTTCTTTTCAGGATCTTTTCTCCCTTGGGACCAGAAGGGTCTCTGGTCCCTTGGGGTCAGAATTGATACTGCTTCTTAGGGCACCCCCTCCTTCTTAACTGATTGTACTCATCTCTGCAGGTGAACTATGACCCAGAAGTGGGTGTAGGCAATGGAGTTGGTCCTGCATTCAGTGCTAGCCCAGTGGTACCCTGTAATCTCTTCCTGACCAGTTGCCAGGTCCCCTTACCATCTCTGGCTTGGGAGGTTCCAAAGCTGCTGCTTATGTTGCCCACCATCTGGTGTTTTATTCGTATGGGCTCTGAGCCAGTCTGCACTCCTGTATCACAGATCTCTCTTTCCAAGCTCTTACATTGTCTTAGGCTGGAAGAATGTCTCACTCTGATCTTTTGTTGGCCTGGCTGCTCCAGAATTTGATTTGATGTGTTATTTTAAAGTCACAGGGAAGGGAATGTTGGGAGAGTTTGGCTTTCTCTACTCTGCCATTTTGGCTTCACCATCAGACCTTCTAAATTGGTTCTGGGCTCTTTCCATTTGCTTAGTTGAGTACCACACAGCCCCACACCTGTGTGCTACCCCATTTCCCTGTGTTCCTTGATTCTCTAGTCAAGCCCCATTGCAACACAGGTTACTGCCATCTTCCAGCGCAAGCAAACTTCGGCCTCTTGGTTTTCTCTGGCAGCAGGGGTGGGGCATAGCATTGAGTTCCACTTCAGTCCATATTGGTTTGTGTACCCTGCCCAGTCAGTGGGGCAAAGGCCCCAAGTGAATGACAGAAGTTAGGGATTAGCCTTTTCTGCTATTAGTTCATTGAATTGTTACCTTGTTAGGGTTTTTATTGACCTAGACCATAGCAGCAGCTGAAATTGTTTTATCTTTTATGCATAGTTGCTATTTTGGAGAGTTTGAGGGGATCCAAAAAAGAGGTCTAGTATTCTGTAATGTTTTGGTCACATTACCTCATTAGAATGACTTGAAAAAAATCATGGTAATAAATGGTGCTGTTTAGTAGGCTTCAATGACGAATCCTCTGGAGTTTCTTGGACTTTTCATCTGCCCCTACACCTTCTGCAGTTTGGACCCTACCCTCTACCTACCTGCTTGAAAAAGAAGGGAAAGGAAATTATTGGAGAAGAATTACCAGGTCTTTGATGTGCCGTAAGCCATGGCCAGATATATTCAGTTCCCTTCTTGAGCCTTGGGACCCTTGTTGACTCTAATTTGGGACTTGACAGAAGGGGTAGAAATCAATGCCCCAAAGCAGCGTTTTGTTCGTTTATTTTTTTCTTCCTAAAAATCTGGGAAATTTGGTTGGTTGAGAAATATTTGGGCTGATTCTTAGATGCATAAGTATGGGAAGCTTTGTATCTAGAACAAATTACCTTAAATCTCTTAAATCCATTTCTTGTAGATTTTTCAATTAAAGGCAGCAAAATGTGCAGTACTGTACTGAGATTGGCCATAATTTAGCCTATTATAATGACTCCAATCCTTTGAGTACCCTTAATTATTGAGTTTCTTTCCTAAAGCACAAATCTGACCGTGTCACTCCACTCCTCAGTGAATTCCTGTGGCTCCTCAGCCCCTTTCACATCTAATGTAAGTTCCTTTGTTTGGCAAATGAAACTTGTTCTAAACCTGGGCCTGCCTACCTTTAGTAGCTAAAACTGCACTGAAACTTTGGGTTCATCACTTCCCTCCACACTTTCTATGGTCTGGCCAAAATGGCTTTCCTACTATTGCATCTTCTAGGATACCAGTCCTTATCTTGTCTGTCCTGTTCCTAGAACATACTGCCTCATAAAATTCTTCCTTTCCTTCAAGACTGAGCTGAAAATGTGACTTCTACATGAAGCCTTCTCTGATACCATCTCTGCTAGTGGTTTCCCCCATTTACTCAAGTTCTTTTCTATTTTATGCACGCCATACATCATCACAAACTGGTACAGATCTGTTTGCTTCTGTAATGACCGTTTGGCTTTTGTCTCCCATGCCTAATCCCATCCCCCACAGTAAGTGCTTGTTAGTTGGAATGTCTTAGGGCTCCGTTATTGCCGTCAGTTATGGTTATCTTGTAGGCGTGTAGAAATGCCAATTAATATTGCGGTGGGTGACAGGAAACCCACATTTAGACAGCTTAAGCAGAGTGTTTATTGTCACCATTTGACTGGTAGGAAAATGGAGGTTTCAAGAAGGTTAAAAGCCTTGACCTGAGCTCCAGAGTTAGTAAGAGGCTATCCCGGTATCTGAAATCCAGGCTTGTCATTCATGTTGGTTTTAGCGCCAACTAAGAGAGCTCACTGTATCTTGGTTTTGTTGACAAAATCTTAACCCTCCCCTTTTTATTTCTTACAAATAAAGGCAGAGCTATTTCTAAATAAGAGGGATCTTACTTAATCAGTCTGTAGACTGATTACAGATTTCACAGTGATCAGTCTAGAACTGGAAGGACTAGTTGTCTTTGAGTCCACTCCCATCGTTTCACAGATGAGGAACCTGGAGCCCAGAGAGGTTAGACGATTTGCTCTGGGTCACACAGTTGGAGTCTAAGCTCAGCATTCCTTCCATCGCACCCCTCTGCTTTTGTCCTTTAGTGTGGTAAGAAGAAATAAACAGAATAAACAATGGTTTTTCTTGTAGCACAGAACATTCGTTTTACTGCAGTTTAGTCTGACCTTAGCAGTGAACTTTTCAAACACTGATTCATTTTAAAGGCAAGCCAATTGCACAGTCATGAAGCATGTATAGGTGCCTACTGGGTAGGAGGCACCCTGCTGGATGCCAGGAGACATACATCCAAGTGCAGCTGTCCCTGTTCTCAAGAAATGTAACTAACGTTCTACTTTTGTATTTAGGCAGGAAAAGTGTTCTCCTACAACCTTCATTTGAACTTTTTGTTTAATTTCCTAACCTCAAAGTAAAATCTTATTTTCAAAATAACTGCTTCAATTTGACTTTGATTTCCCAGACTATTTATTGCAAGTGTTTCATAATAACTTTGACTTGCTACCCATAATCTTGGCATGGTCAGCATGATGAGTTGCTGTCGGAAGTGTTTTATCTTAAGATGTTCCTTTCCATTGTTTGCCTTTTGCTTTAAAAGGTGATATTTTCAGTCTCGTGAATTTGCTTCTAGTACATTTTAGAATATATAAGCATAGCTGACTTTCTTATTTATACTTAGTAATTTAATTCTAAAGTCTTCATTCAAGACATTATAGTGTGGAGAGAATGTTCTGTATAATTAATTAACATACTAATGCTGAGATGCAGTCACCTGTTTTATTTTGTTTGCCATTGTAGGAAGAAAAATATGATAGAGGGGCCAAAGGAGGATAGATGAGGGAGACTTGAAAAATGTGGTGTTAACGTTTCCCGCTTTAGATCGAGAGGAAAGGAAAATGATGGTAATGATAGTTATATACATTTTATAGAAGCTAAAAGCTGTTTAGCTGCTGTGTTGACTAGCTTTAAGAGAAGTATTAACACCCTTTCATTTCTCTAGAGCACTGAGGTTTTTTTTTATCTATTTTGGAGCTGGGGGGTGAACATATGTTTGGGGAAGCTCCGTGCCAGTAGAGTGGTGTTTTTTTTAGTTTTTTCATAAGTTGAAATGAAAGCCACTTGATTCTGGAAATCGTTTAAGCAAGATACTGTGTTAGCAGCCCCGCCGAGTGCATATCTTGCAGGTGTTGACTTTCTGAGTGTCTAATGAAAGCATTGGGAGTTACTTCTTTAAGTTAAATGCTCTTAATGGAACATAGGAAAAACTAGAGAGTTTTGTGCATTCCCTCTTAGGGACAACAGTAACTATTTTAGCTATATTAACTAGGTTATAACATAGGACAAATAATTATAGCATGTATAGAATATATACATAGGCTGCTTAAATTTTTGTATTATTTGAAGCAGCTTTTTCATGTTCTTCAAGAGCTGAGTATGTCTAAAACCAACCCAGCCACCAATATACCTTGCTTGGAGCCTCCTTTCGTGCCTTGTCTTCTCTGCAGATAAAATTGTATATTCCTTGAGAATAGGAACTGTCATATTTCTTTTGCTTCTTTTATAACACCAAATCGAGTGCTAAGCACATAGTGGGTATGCATTTAATGCTTATTAAATTGCATTAAATTTAGTATAACAAACATGGTTGCTGTTTTTTCTTCCTAGTGGTATTAAGCACCTCTTAGACTTCAGTTCATGGAATGCAGCAAGTTGGTTTATTCCACTGAAGTGTTGCTTGATTCAAGTAGCTATAGAGCTCCTAGCACTGTTCTCTCTGTCTCTGTTACATTATGTCCTCTTGTAATCTAGTGTCATATGTTTAGGTACCTGCATGTATCAACTCCTGTTTATCTTGTCACATGTATATTCTACATGTGTGACAGCAGCTTTGCTCTCACCATTTGATTTGCTCGTCCATTTAAATGGTAAGCTTCTCGTTCTTGTGGTAGCCATTATGAGGCTGCAACATTTACATTTTATACCTTTTTTGCTTCTCCCATCCTCAAATTTAAGATCATCTACCTTACAGCCCTCCCCCAAAATAAATAAATCTACTGCTATTCTACAAAAGAAGGACTATTTTATCCCTGGTAACAGTAGTGATAATGGGTTGGTTAATGTTTACGATTGTGTGAACATCAGATGAATCATAGTTATAAAGCTTTTACCACAGCACCTGACACAGTGAGACGTGTGTGTACATGTATCTGTATGTCGTTATTAACTGTTCTGTGGTGCTTCACAAGTGTAACCTTGTTTGACCTCCCAGAAGAGTGACCTGATCAGGTCTGTGTTTGGAAGCTGTGTGGAGTGCAGGAGAGAGGGCTCCTCCAGCCAGGCAGCCAGGAGGGGAGAAGGGGCAGAAGAAGGGTGATGGCCTCTGGAGAATGGAACCGGCCGGCAGAGGCTTTGTTCTGAATCTGAAGCCCAGAGAGCTTATGCAGTTGTGTGAATGGGGTTGTGTGAATGGAAGCCCAGCATTCCTGCCTTCACCCTCCGGTTGTTTGTTCTCTGTTTCTTTAGCTCTTTGGTTTCAGTGTGGTCAGAGGGAAGAGCCAGGACAATCAGAGATGAACATGTCTTTGGCCCTAAATGTCCTCCGGCCTTATCAATGAGCATTCTGTTCCCTCTTGTGTCTCTTTTTCAAGCTGTGGGTTCTGTTCTCAGGATTCTCTTGCATCGCTCTCATTTCCCTTCCCAGTTTTCCTCTAGCTCTTTACCCAATTTTCAGAATCCTTGTTGAGCTCTTCCATGGCCTGAGACCAGTCAATTCTTATTTTTCTTGGAGGTGTTGGGTGGAGGAGCTTTGATTTCTTTCTCTTCTTCTGAGTGTGATTTAATCTTCCTTGGCACCACCTTTTCTGTAGTCAGTTTTTTCCATGTGCTCATTTTCCCAGCCTCTTACTTGACTTTTGACTCTTGATTAAAGCAGGGCTCTGCTTCCAGAGTGAAGGGCACACCGTCCCAAACTTCAGGGTGTTTGTGCAGCTGTTTTCAGAGATACTTCTAGGACCAGGTAGTGTGGTCTGAAGAGAGGTGCGTTCTACTCTCCTGGCCTGTGCTCTGGTTTGGGAGCAACTACACTCTTTTTCTTCCCTGGAACTGTGAGGACGGTCTCCCCTCTACGACTGTTGTCACAAGCTCTACTGTGGTAGTGCTCCTCCACACTGGGACTGTCACCCAGATCTGAGTGTAGGCAAAGCAAGTCTAACCAGTTGTTTGACTCCCTTACTGTCCGTGGGCTGGGAGCCCTGGAAGCAGCCGCAGTCACTGGTGATTCTGTCACTCTCAAGGCCTGTGGGGGCCTGGCTGTGCTGTCGGAGCCTGCACTGGACTGTGCTCCACTCCCACCCTGGTACAACAGAGCCTTCCTGCTGACCCTCTAAGTTGTCTCTGGTGTTTGTGGGGCCCAGAGGTCTGGAAACCACCACAGCTTCCAGCAGGTCAGGTTACCCCAAGGCCTGCTGGAGTGCACTTCTCTCTCAGCCTGGTGCCACAGACCTTGTAAGTTGTCTTGGGCTGGAAATTTGTTTCACTCCTTCTCTTCATGGTTCTGCTGCTCTGGAATTTGTTTAGAGTCATTTTACTGTGTGGCAGGTTCTCTTCTAGACACTGAGGATGCAGACAAAAATATGCCATCAAACATAGATATGGAATGAAATGAAGCCACCCTCAGTTGATTGTTTTCCAGAGGACATCGTTCTCTTCCTCCCTTCTCCCCTCTGAGCTGCCTGGCTGCTTTAGCCTCCTAAACATTTCCCCTGTTCGCAGTTCTCTTCTCTGTCTTTCTCACAGCTGCCTGGTCTAATCACTCTTCTGCTGAGGAAGCTCCAGTTGCCCCCAGATTCTTTTGACTTTTAAAGCCTTTGACGTTCCATTTGCAGCCCACCTCCCCAGTCCCCTGCCCCTACCTCCTTTTGCCAGTCTGGGCTCTAGGCTCCAGCCACACTGACCCTCAGCCTTCCCTGGCCAGCTCCATGCCTTTACATGGGCCAGCCTCCAGAGCCTGCAGTCCCTCCTCACCTCCACCTCAGAGAATCCCAACTTCTTGGAAAGCTTCAAGTGTCGCTCCAACAGAGGGCCTGTTGTGATCCCAGATTGCTAGGGCCTTTCCCTGCAGATTCACTTGTCTTGATTTCCTGCTTCACTTTCACCCCCAGAATTGACATGGGGTCAGTGGTCTCTTGCTTTTATCTTTGTATCTTCCTTCCTGGAACAGTGCCCTGCCCAGAAGTGACTTGTTGATCTGGGGTGTACTGAACCCTATGTTGTATGCTGTTGTTTACAGGCTGTATTAGGCAAAGCATGGAACATCAGCATGGCAGAGCAGCCAGTGTCCTAAAATTGGGGGTTGAATCCTGCCTCTGACACATACTTGCCCCCATGACCATCAGTTTCCTAATCAGCAAAATGGAAATAATGCCTGTAAAACTCACTTCATAAGTGGTTGTGTGGTGTTCAAGGAAATAGTTTCATGTGAAGCCCTTGCTTTAGTGCTAAAAAAAATTCAGTGACTATTGCCATGACCAGCAAAGTTTTTTCGTAATTATACATCATATCAGAACCAAATGCTGCCTCTAGTGCTGCAAAACCCTGCTATGATGTCATCCAGCCCATTCGTACTAATTGCCCCTTTGTAACATTCCATGTTTTAATGTCGTGTTTTCATGGAGCCAATTAATTATATTAGGCTGGGTATGACAGAAAGACAGCCAGTGCTGAGTGCTGTGGAACCTTGAGCAGATTGCCTCAGGTGGGGAGTGAGGGGGGTGGGGGTATGAGTGGGGAAAAGGAATAGGCCTGGTCTGTCTGGGAAGCAGCTGGCATGTGACCAGGCTGGAATCGTTACTGTACAGAGTCGTCTTAAACCCAACTGTCTAGGTGAGGTTATTTAACCTAAGAGCAGAGTTTATTAATTGTCTGCACTTTGTCTTTGTTTAAAAAGAAAGCTTCATTAAAATACCTTCATGAGAAGGATGAATCGCCATATCTATATTTACTGTATCTGGTACAGCACATCCCACATAACAAAACTAGCTGTTTTCACATATCACAGATCTATCTGCTGATTGGTCACTTGATGATGCATGATTTGGCTTTATGACATTAAAATATTACTAACCTTGCTGGAATAGCTAGAAGATTGCATTTGGACTCACCCTTACGTGACTGGTGAGTGTATATGCACCGCACACCCCAAAAGGCCATCTCGTTTGCACTTAAAAGTTGTTCACTTTTTAGATTCACTTTTGAAACAGTTGGTATTTGATAGTTGATCTTAAGGTTTCTGAAAATTAGCCATACAGCCACACTTCTGGAAACCTAGTAGCCCTCCACAGCCACCATGGGAGCTGTTCGTATACTGTAGGCACTGACCAAACAGGTGTGCTGTAAGAGGAGTCCTACGTCTACAGCAGGACCGGTGCAAAAGCTTCCCGGCATAGCTGATTTTCATCTATTGGCACCTAAGGGCTGAAAGGCTTTGTTAGGAGAACACATTCTTGATGTGTACACATAAATGCACACGCACATGCCCACATACACATATCCCCTTTTTAAAGTGTACTTTTGAGTTTTAAGTATTTGGGAAACTGTTTCTTGTACTAAGTATCACCAGGTCTGACTTTTTCACAATCCTATAGTATTTCTTAAACTAGATGCCTAAATCATAGGCCTCAAATATTAAAAACCAAGTCATATACATTTATATAATTTATAAAAACTGAAGTATTTTTATAACCATTTGAAATGACTGGTTTTCTAGCACTCAGTCCTAAATCACAGAATTTCTTTGCATAAAGTAAGATTCCACTTGCCTCTCCTTACCTAACTTGGAAGTGCCAGGAACAGTTTTGAACCCAAATCTACCTGGCTCCAAGCCCAGCCCCTACCTGGGGAGGGTACTCCTTGTGTGGAACCTTCACCCGTGGGGCTCTCACATTTGTAGCTTTAGAGAGCTGGCTTGGGCACTGAAAGGTGAGATGGCTTGTCCCTGGCCGCACAGCTAAACAGGTGAGAGACAGGTCTGGTGCTTGGGTCTTTCTGATTGTAACGGTCATCCTTAATGCACCATGCTGTGCTAACATTCTTGTTCATAGACATGCATGCTAAACACTAGCTTTAGAAGATTCCTCGGCAGTGCCTTTTCCCTCTGATTTTGAAAAGACTGTATAATTATGGTGTGGTATTCTTATTCGCTTTTAATAACTCTATGGTGTTTGCACATTACATAGCACATATAATGTGTGTATATTCTCTCTGAACCAAACTAAATGTTTACATTGTAAGATCTATCAAATTTGTAATTCACTATAGAAGGTCTTATTTTTAAATTGTTTGACTGTGAGCATTGAAATTTATATTAAGTATAGGTAATGTGTTATCAGTAGTTTGATTTTAATATTTGCGGTTGGGTTTTTTTGGTCTTGTTAATGTTGCTTCACGGGTGAAGCAATGAATTCCAGATATTCCTCTTTGTGAATGATGTTGTATTGGTTGCATCTAACCCAGCAACATTGCAGAGCTTTCCAGAGAAGATCTATAACCAACCATTCAAGCATTTGTGGCTTGACTATTCATACAGTAAAGACCAAGTGGATGAAAAAATGTATGTTACTTACGTTATAATATGCATTTGGATCAGCAGTCTGTAGAATTTGTCAGTTTGTCAATATGTGTATCTGAGACCGACATTATAGACAGACAAGTTGAACCCATAGTCGAACAGGAAGAGGAGAATGAGCTGAATTGTCTTCCTAACATTGCAGAGTTTCCTTAATGACTCTAAGCTTCCTCTGGAAGTAAAACTGTTCGATGTCAGTAGTCTACTGATGCAGCAACCATGACATGCAACATTACTAGAAGAATTCAAAATCAACATCGCCCAGAGGGTGATGGGAAGAGAAGATGGGCTCCCCCTGGAAACTGGGATGAGCTTATTGAGCAGGGAATGACGTTGGAGACATCCCCTGGGCAGCCAAGTGGAGGATGTATTAGAATGGGCAGGGACCGGGGCCTGGAGACCAGCTGAAGGCCATTGCAGTAGTCCCAAGTGAGAAGTGGTGAGTGACTGGAGAGAGAAGGGGGCACACACTAGAGATGCTGGGAAGGTAGAAACAGAGCTCTTTTACAGTGGACTGGGAGGGAGGAATGGAGGAGGAAGATGCAGGCCTGGGTGCCTGGGGTTTCTTTGATAACAGTGAGGAAGGCTGAAGAAGGAGGGAGGGAAGAAGAATGAGTTTGAGATACATATGGAAGGAATACCCCATTTGAGATGTCCAGAAGGATGCAGGACACAGAGGAAATACCTTCTACACAGATAAGTGAGCACAAAAGATGAATATATGAGCACACACACCAAACACCTCAAGGGGAAGTGTTAACAGCTAGGGTACTCAAGAAAGGCTTCAGGAGGGGGCACTTTCGCTGATTTGTATGGAGGGAGAACCTTAAAAAATGAGAAACACACACTGGAGTGGGAGGTGCAGTGTCTTGTTTGGAACCGGCAGAGTTTGTTACTGATAAATAATCCTGGAAGAATCGGCAGCTCTACAGATATCTCTAGTTTGTTCCATATTTTCATCAATATCCAAATTTCAGGGAAGAGGACTTTGCATTAACTAGTTCATCATAGAGTAATCGTTGTTAGGCACCTCATTGTAGAACTTTACCCTAAAAGATACAGGTCTTGCTAATTATTTGGCTGTGGCAGGATGAGATAGCTAGGTGGCTCAGTGGATAAGAATCACTGGCCCTGGAGTCAGGAAGACCCAAGTTGAAATTCAGCCTCAGACATTCACCAGCTGTGTGGCCCTGGACAAGTCACTTAACCATCCTTGCCTCAGTTTCCTCTTCTGTAAACTAGAGAAGAAAATGGCAAGCCACTCCAGTATCTTTGCCAAGAAAATCCCGTGGATGGTGTGGTCTGTGGAGTCACAGTGAATTACCAAGAAAGACTCAGCAAAAAAGGATGTTCTTGCCTTAAAGGTGCAAGAATATGCAGATCTGTTTGAGACTTTTTTGTTTTGTTTTTCTGCAGGATAAGACTCGCCCCTAAAATTCTTTAGGCTTTTGTGAGTGTGGAGTATGAGTTCCCAACTCATTGTTAGAAATTGAAAGCTGTGGGAGATGAGGAGTACATTGAGTGTTAGGTTTTTCCATTTGAGTTAATAAAAAAATAAGACTTTTCTCTGCCTTAGATTTCTCCTGAAACATTATATAAAAGCTATATGGTGGTCAGGGAGGAAATGAATTGAATTGAATTGACTGAAGCCAGTTCTGAAAATGTGAGAGGTATGGTTTATTACTTAAAATCTTCTAATTGCCAGAAGGGAGAAGAAAGAAAACCAACCCAATTGCAGTGCTAATAATATCTGTTACCATGAGAAACAACGGGAATACAAAAATGAAATCTTCCTATAAACATCTATTACATGCCATTTGGAATAATAGATGTAATTATAACAGACTGGAGCATTGTGAGGAGTTTAACCACAAGTGATTAGTGTTCACCCTAATAGATGCTTGCCTCCTTGTTTGTGCAGATTGGCTGGCTGGTAGAACAGAAGCATTTTCCTCCCAACTGCAATGCAATCACTATAAAGAAATCTCTGAACCAGGGCCACTGGGCATCTTGTAAAGATGCCTGTTCTTCCCATTGCCTTGTGGTTTCTGGGCTTTTTTTTTCCTAGTTGTGATTAAAGATTATAAATCCTTTTGCAAATTTCTTTGGTAAAATGTAATTAAGGAAATCAAAGATAATAAAGACTTGATTGGAAAGGGAGAGGAGCAGGATAGGGGGAGGAGGTCAGTTTGTCCCTAAATGTTTTAGCTCAGTACATTTCTGGGCAACTTTAAACCTCTTAATAACTTTTTTGCTGTGTAGCATCATTAGAATGAAGTGTGTATTTGGAGCTGGGAAGGTACATTTGAGCCATTTCAGAGAAGAGTTGTCTAGTGGATAAGTTTGAATTTAGATGCCTCTGGCCAGCTCATTGTCCTCTTGCGCAAATGATGAGCCCAGGAAAGAGAAGAGATAGTTCAGAACAATGATTTGGTTAGGAGTCTGCCCACATGGTTTCCGAAGGGGGCTGTTGGATGCCAACTAGGACATAGTTAAAAAAAAAAAAGTCTACCTTAAAAACGTTTGCATCCTAGTTAGTCCTTAAAGCTAGTGGGAAGAGGGTGGGAGTGGGGGGAGAATGGAAGGTGAAAAGAATTGTGCAGCTGCAAAATGATTGTAGGATTTGAATTAATTAATGAAAAACATCCATTAAATCCTTATTATGTGCCAAACACTGTGCTAAGGGCTGGAGACAAATTTAAACACAAGACAGTCCTTGATTCAAAGAGCTCGCCTTCTGATAGAGGAAGTAAACACAGAGGGCAGTAAACGTAGAGGGCAGATTGGCACAAAGGCAAAGCAGAGGGTGAGACAGTAGGCAGCCCAGTGGATAGCGTGCCAGGCCTGGAATCAGGAAGACCTGAGTTCCGATTTGACCTCAGGTACTTGGGAGCAGTTTGACCCTGGGAAAGTCACTTAGCTTCGGTTTGCCTTAGTTTCCACATCTCTAAAATGGGGGGGCTAATAATGGCACCTAACCTTCCAGGGTCAGATGAGGTAAGATTTATAAAGGGCACAGTAAGCACCAAGTAAATGCCAGCTACTGTTATTGTTAGTGTCATTTTCATTGATAAAATCACATCCTCAGAACTCTTTGAGGTCTCCCAGGAATCTTTCTTTCCTGTACGTCTCTGGTGGCCGTTCCTTTTGGGAAGGAAGGACTTTCATTATCACAAGGCTTGCTCCCCTGGTCTTCCGACTTCTGGTTCTGGGCTAGAGGCAGGGGTAGCGGTGGGAGGTTGGGAGGGAGGCTCTGATGCTCCTGGATGTCCAAAGCTTGCTTGCTATTGATGGAAACAGGTTGCTAGTTGATGTTGGTGGTAACAGACAGGGCAGGCCCTTTCTCCACAAACATTGATGGCCATGGGGATAGACTAGAAACAGGGCCAGAGTTCTAGAGGTTATTGCTGTTCCCAGGACTCTTGAACACAGAATCCCAAGTTTGGGTTCAAGGGGAAGTGGTGGTGATTTGACATGCTTGGCGCACAGAACCCTCCTCTTTCCCTCAGATTGCCTTGCTTGTTCAGCTAGGCCAATTTCCCACCTACCTTGTGGACGGGAGGTACAGAGATGGCGAACTTCTCTTCCCTAGAGAAGAGCTGGTTGAAGGGCTGGTGGACCGGGGGACACTTTATTCATTTAATGCTACTGCATAGAGAGAGCCTAATGTTTTCCTAGCAAAATGATTGACCTCATAGGATTGTTATTGAAACTCAAATAAGATTTTACCTTTCCAGCCTTGACTATGGTCCCTTGGACTACTCCCTTGGGATAGAGAACTTTGATAGGTGAACCTTGCTTTGCCTCATTTTTCCCAGAACCAGACCTGCAGACCATTTTTGAGCTTTCTCCATCCCACCACCCCCTCATTTGTCTAACCTCCCCCTTTCTAGCTTCCCTCATTAGACTGAACGCTCATTGAGGCTAGGCCTGTCTTCCTTGCTTGTCTTTGTTTCCAGTGCGGTGCCTCACATGAAGTCAATGCTTACTGAATTAGCTAACTAGTTAGCCATTAGCTCTGTGAGGAGGCATTGCAAAGGCTCATTTTCTTTAATAGATGACCAAACTCTAGTGGGGAAAAATCAGACATGGTGTCAGAATACCTGTCAAGTCTCAGCTCTGCTCCTAACCCACCCACTTTGTGACTGGAAAATTAATCTTTTTCTCTGGGCCTCATTTCTAGTTGAGAAGGTTGTACTAGATGATTTCTGAGGTTCCTTCCAGCACCAATAATCCATGAATCTACAAAACTCCTTCAGCAACAATAAAAGATGACTCACAGTCCCATAGCCGGTGAGGCTGATCTAGGGCTTAGGACCCAGGTTTTCTGACTCCAGTGCTGTACTTTTGTTCTTTATAAAGCCCTTTATGATCATAAGCTAGGCTAAAGCTAGTAGAGGGAAAAAAAGCAATTGTTTTTATTGGTGACCTGGAATGAATATCTTCTAGGCTCTTTTTAGCAAAATATTTAGTTTTAACAATTTCTTACTGTATAATGCTCTCCTCCCCCTTCGCCTGGGTTTTCAGATCAACTCCAGTTTTGCAAAGAGGATCCAGACCAAAATCAAGGACCTCCTGCAACAGATGGAGGAAGGCCTGAAGACAGCTGATCCTCATGACTGCTCTGCATACACTGGCTGGACCGGTAAGCCTGGAGCATAGCCTTTGAGGAGCCTTGTATTCATTCCTTTGGCTAGATTTTTAATCTTTCTCCTTTTAAAATAATTAAGTATTTATTCATATATAGGAGTTTGAGATAAACACTTTTTATACCTCAAGCTGTTAAAGGAATGTAAGTTGTTATTACCTTGAACTTATTCTTTGTTGATCAAGTGCTTTAGGGTTATACAAAGGTCTTTTTTGCCTTAGGATTTTTGACTAGGTAATCAACACTTGAACTTTGTTCATTAAAAAAAAAATCTTGTTTGATCAATTTTTAGCTCTACAACTACCTGCCCATGCTGACATTTTGTACTGAGCACACCAGAATAGCAGTAGTTTGATCTCTGATCTTTGAGGCAGAATGAGACCTGAGTTAGGGTTCTGTCTGTGTCTTGTACAAACCTTTTTACTGCTGTGTTCCTCAGTGTTTTCACCTGTCAGATGGGTACAATAATACTTGCCCTACTATTCCCTCCTGCAGTTTTTGTGAGTATCAAATGAGTTGATGTCTGTGAGATCATTTTGTAACAATGAATGTAAATGGTTAAAAACAGTAACACGTTTAATTGCCTCCCTCATCCTAGTGCCTTTGTGGCTCATTTTGGTTGAGTGGATATTTTTGTTGATTAGCGATCAGCTACTCTCATATCTACACTACTATCAACTAGTTTAGAAGTGAGTGAAATACTAAACCCATCTTTTGAAAATAGGAAATTTGAACCTGTTAATTAATATATGAAAAGAGCCAATATTAGCTGTTGGTTAGCAAGAAGAATTCTTTGGAGCAAAGATTCTTTTTTTTTAATATAAATTTATTTATTTAACTTTTTGCATTCATTTTCACAAAATTTTGGGTTCCAAAATTTTCTCCCCATTTGTCCCCTCCCGCCACCCCGTACACTGAGCACTCTAATTTCCCCTATCACCAATCTGCCCTCTCTTCTATCATCCCTC
>JAQQSK010000529.1:0-17543 GCA_028658325.1 Potorous gilbertii
GCTGACTGGAGATGACCCAGGATGAGGCAATTGGGGTTAAGTGACTTGCCCAAGGTCACACAGCTAGTGAGTGTCAAGCGTCTGAGGTGAGATTTGAACTCAGGTCCTCCTGACTCCTGCACTGGTGCTCTATCCACTGCACCACCCCTCTACCTTTATAACCTTGAGTCAATGAATGCCCTTTTTCGGTCTTCAGTTTTCTCATCTGTAAAACGAAAAGGTTTATACTGGGTGCTCTCAGAAAATACCTCCAAGTTTTCAAATTTACTGGTAAAAATAAATGATATTCTAAGGCCAAGCAAAAATTATTTATGAATTGTGTACTGGTATGGAATTATTCTCTCTTTTTAGAAAGATATAGAATCCTAACTCATGTTAGTAGATATTTATATAAATATCTATATAGTATCTGTAATTTTTTAAATCTAGATTTGTAACTTCAATAGTATTGGGGATATTCTGGTATGGAAACACCTTCCACCAATGCCAATTTACAATTCCACTTTCAACTTACAATCTTAAAGCCTATGACTCTTGGAGGTTCCCTGATTTGCAAATGGTTTCATAGATAATATACATCACAGCAAGATTTGAATGCTGCTATTCCTGACTCCAAGGCCAGCTTTATATCTACTATCCTGTGCAACTTCTTCATCTATTTGTATCTAGAATATTTAGCCTTATTCTCTCTCATAATGTTTTGTCATGAATTATCACCTTCCTGTTAGCTCTTTCTGCATGTCTTATAAGCATCTCAGACTAAATAAATCTCAACCAGAGCTCATCTTATCTCCTAAAGCTCCATCCTCTTCTCTCCTAAATCTATATCTCCTCTATAGTTCTCTATTTAATTTTAATAATTACTATCTATATAACACTTTAAGATTTGCAAAGTACCTGACATGTTATTTCGTATGACCTCCAAAAAAGAGGAAAAAATTGTAGCAGATAGAAGTTAAGCTACTCACCTAGGGTTATATAGTTAATAAGTACCCAAGACAGGATTTGAATTTGGGCTTTCTTGATTTCAAGTCCAGTGCTGTAGCCACTGAGCCACCCAGCTGGTATCTGTTGATATTATCACTCTTCTCCCAGTCACCTAAGTTCAGATCCTCAGAGTCATCCCTGTTTTTCCCTCTCCTTCATTCCCCATGGCCAATCATTTGTTAGATCTTATAGATCTAACATCACTCCACTCACAGAGCCACCACTCTACTTAGGTCCACACCACCTCTCACCTGGATTAAAATAATGACCTCTCAATTGAGCTTTCTGTTCTCAGTCTCTCCCTTCTCCAATTCATCCTTCATACAGTAGTCAAGATAATATTCCTAAGGCACAGGCCTAATCACATCACTGCCATATTCAAAAATCTCCAGTGTGGCTCCCCACTGCCTATAGGACAAAATGCAAATTCCTTAGTCTGTCATTTAGGACTCTTTACAACTTAGTTCCCACATGTCTTTTTGGTCTTATTTGATATTGCTCCCCTTCATACACACTCTTCAAGTCAAACTGGACTATTAGCTACTTCCTGAACTCACTGTTCCATCGCCAGCCTCTGTTTACTTCCTATGCCTCCGTGGATGGAATGCCCTTCCTCAACCCTCCTCTCCTCAGAATATGTCTTTCTTCAAGGCTCAAGTAAGAGCCCACCTTCTCTGGGAAGCCTTCACAGTTCCCCACCAGGTGTCATTATGTTCCCCTACTCAATTTCTGTTTTTTAAAAAAACCCAAGTGTTATTGATGCCTTTTGTTTTGGCATTTCTGGACGTCCTTCCCACAGTAAGACTTTCCTTTTAACAAGGAAAAAGAGAACAGCAAAGCCAACCAACAGTGACTGCATTTGACAATGTGTGCAACATTTTACAGCCATATTTTTCCACCTCTATAACAAGAGGCTCTGTCCTCAATTTTCAACGTACAATTCTTGGTTTTGTACATTTTCTGTCACCCACAACCAGGAAAATACAAGCTCCCAGAGAGAATAGAATGTTTCATTTTTGTCTTTGTGCACCCAGTGCCTGGTAATATCTTGTGCAGAATAGTCATTTGTTTGCTGAAGTGAATAATTTTTTTAACCTTCTGTCTATGGTAATAACTGACAGTTGACGAAAAAGCAAACTGCCCCACACAGAAAGAACACCTTGGCTCTTCAGTCAGTACAATAACACATGCTTGGTCCCTGAACGGACTCTTAAGTAACAACTGGACTTTGGAGGATGGAAGGACCAAGGTCTCCTAAAATTCAATTTCCTATAAATGGGATCCCTCCTTCCCATCTACATTACTACCCTAGCCATAAAAATCAAGATGGGATGTGGGGAGAAGGAAGCACTCTAGGAGTCCCCTTCTCAGTCCCTCTTCTCACTTTGGATCAGGCTTGAATGAAAAGTTGTCATATAGAAGAAGGAGTTCTGCTACATAGTTACCCTGGCCAAACTTGGCCTCAAAGAAGAGTTGAGAAAAAACATCTCTGCCCTCTATTAGCACAGATAGGGATTATGGATGTGCAGTATTCCATCTCCTGTCAGACAGTCGATGTGTTAGTTGGTTTTGTTGACTTTGTATTCGCTTTATTTTTTAACCTTTGTTTCATATGATGGGTTGAGGAGGAAAGAGGAATATATTTGGAAATGAAGGTGATTTTAAAATAAAATATATTTTTAAATACAAAGAGGAGACTCTAGAAAGAACTAGGAACATTTCATTGAAAATTAGTGATGCATATCAATGTAAGAAAAAACTTCACAACAATAAAAGCTATTCCAAAATGGAATCATTGTGGAAATACCCAGGGCTCCAGCCTGGGTCCTATTTTCTCCTCTCTGTATTCTAAGTGATCTTCTGCAGGGGGTTAAGCTAACAACTTTAATCAGATCACCAAACACACACACACACATACACACACACACACACACACACACACATATCATACCTCTCCTGAGTTCTAGTCCAAATTTCTCCTAGAAATTGTCTAGGAGTCCCATGATCATCTCAAACCCAACACAAGCAAAACAAAATTCATTGACTAACTTTTTCTTAACTTGTCCATTCTCCTAACTTCCCTGTTCCTGATGAAGGCACTATCATTCTTCCAGTCACCCCGATTCACAACCTTAGAAGTTATCTTTGACTTTTCCCTCCCCATATTCAACTAATTGACAAGTTTTATTAATTCTGTCTCCATACTGTATCCTCTGAAACTCAAAAGTTTGGTGTCAAACTCAAAAGAAAAGGAGGGGGGGCCCTCTAAACCCTAGGTAAGGGTCCCTGTGGGCATGGATTAACTTAGAAAATCATATATGAACATTTATCTAGGCTTTATTGTATTCTTTATTTTAATCTGGTTCCCACAAGGGCGTGCTGTGGTTGGCTGCATGCAGCCTGTGTCTCAGCACCTTTTCTCTACCACATATGCTCTTCTCTTTTCTTGGTCTTTGTGACACTACTCTTTCTTGGTTCTCCTCCTACCTGTCGGGCTGCTCCTGAGTCTCTATCCAGGTCACTATCCACATTCTACCCCTAACTCTTGGCGTACCCCAAGATCCTATCCTTAAATCTATACCAAATTATATAGTACATGTGTTATATGTCTCTTAAATCTTTCTGCTCTCTTATAAACTCCCAAGGATTTCATCTTATGTTAGATGACTCCCCGATCTCTGTTATCTAGCCCTGGTCTCACATAATCAGCTGGGTTGTTGTTGTTGTTTTTTTTTTTTTAACATTCTTCACTCAATGAATTAAGGCATCTCAAATCTAAAATGCTCCAAACCAAAATCATTATCTTTACCCCTAAACTCATCCCTCATCTGCATGCCTCTATTTCCATTGAGGACACCACTATCTTTCCAGTCACATACAGTATATTCATAATGTTATAGTAGACACTGACACCACGTGGGTGAGCAGGGAGTTGCTAAGCACAATCCTGAAAAGATGAAGGACCACCAGGTGCTATTATATGACTTGCAACTTCTCCTAAGGTGCTGGGCCTTACTATTTTCTTTAAATATTCACTCTTAAATGTTTTATTTCCCTCACTTTAGAATATGATTGCCTTGAAAGCAGAAACTATCTGGAATTTCTGTTTATAACCCTAGTACTTGTCACAGTGCTTGGCACATCATAAACACTTAATAAATGCCTTTTAATTCATTCATTCATTCTTGATGCCTTACTCTCCCCAACTCCGTTGCCAAATCTTAATGATTCTCTAACATCTTCTCTACTCATAAGGCCACCAAACTAGTTCAGGCCCTCATCACTTCTTGCCTGTACTTTTACAATAGCTTCCTGCCTCAGGTCTCTCCTCTCTCTAATTCATCCTCCCAAAATAATATTCCTAAAACATAGGTCTGACCATGTCATTCTCCTGCTCAATAAACTCTGGAGATTCCATATAACCACTAGGATCAAATTCAAACTTTTCTGACACAGCCCATCACAACCTGCCCAGACCTACTTTCCAACCTTATTATACATCATTTTCCTTCATGTAGTCTATTAATCTTTTTTTCTGGGTAATTTAATCATTTTATTAATAAGATCAGCAAGTAGATAAAAGGATGGTCATTTGGTCATCTCTTAGACCTAAGACCCCTAACAGTGGTGAGGCCACAGTTTATATGTCTTTAGAAGAGCAGGTATTTCCAAAAGGTGCCTACTCAACTTTGATTGGCTAATCAAATGGAAGATGGGCTATCTTGGGGTAGTTTGACTTAGGTCACTCAAGTCTTGGTGAAAGAGAACTCAGTTTCCACATCACCCATCTTGATAATGAGAATCAACCTTTCCCCAGACCTGTCTATGCAAACGCAATCAGCAGGAATATACTCATTAGCCTAAACTTAGAATATATTTTATTAATCTTGATGTTCCTCATACCTGACCTTACATCTCCTGTCTCCTTGTCTTTGGTCAGACTACCCTGATGCCTGAAATATATCCCTACTCAAAATTCTGCCTCCTCAGAACTACGTTTCCTTTAAAACTCATCTCATACATTACTTCCTCCATCCCTAGCCTACACTGCCCTGTCTCCTAATCCCTTCTACTTGCTATTGCTTCCCCACTAAAACTACCTTGTATTGGTTTTGTATTTATTTATTTTACAGGTTTATAGATCCAAGAGCTGGAAAGAATCTCGGAGACCATTTGGTTCAACCCATTCATTTTAGAGGTGAGAAACTGAGACCCAAAGAGGTTAATTTACTTGCACAAGGTCACATATTAAGTAGGGCCAGGATTTGAACCCAGGTGTGCACACTTTCCATTTGCACTCTCACATACATCGGCCGTCCCCCGCACCCCCACACACACACACATAGAATAGAAGCTTCCTGAAGAAAGGGATCGTTTCAGTTCGCGTTTGTATTCCCAGAGCGCACAGCTGGCACTCCAAGAAGTCTCGTTGAACTGAACCGAAGGGGCTGCCTCGGAAGCAGGACTGGCCATCAGCGGAGGCCCTCCAGCGGAAGGTAGATGACTGGTTTGTCCAGGATGCCCTGGAGGGGCTGCTGGACTAGCTGCCCCCTCAAGTCTCTTCCAGATCCTGGACTCTGTGAAGGATCACACCCCCCTCAACCTCCCACCCCACCGCAGAGTGGAAGGAGCTTTGGTGATGGGTAGTGAGCTTCCCAACCCTGGAAGTCACAAGGTGAGGCTGGACGACCGGTTTTTTTGGGGTGGGGAGTCACCTCCCTCAAGACATCAATCAAAATTCAATCAATAAACAGCATTTATTAATCGTTTACTATGCGTCCGGCACAGCGCTGGCGATGGAGGTCGGGGAAGCAAGATCCCAAGAGACAGTTCCTGCCCCAAGGGGCTTACATTCTATGGGGGGCAAACGCTCACGAGGCCAGGAACCACATCTTCTACACACACACACACACACACACACACACACACACACACACACATATATATATATGTATATATATATAATATATATTATATATATATTTAATATATATTATATATATATATACATATATATGTATATATATATATATATATATCGCGCCTCTCCCAGGCCTGGGCTCTGCACACAGCTGCACTCCTCCTCCCCCACCTCTTCTCAAGGTGGGGGCTCTCGGCTGGGCCCCCAGGGTGGCCCTTCTGCAAGTCCCTTCCTCAGTTCACCGCCAGTGTCCAAGGGGGTACAGGAGGTGATGGAGAATCGCCCAAGAGGCCTGAAGTTCTGTGACTGTACGAGTCCTCCCCCAACTCCTCCCGCTCACCGAGGCCGGCCCCAGCCCTGACTCACCCCCCCCCCCCCCCCGGCCCCACTCGGCCCCACTCGGAAGTAACCGACCCCCAGGACCGTTAGGAAGGCCGGGAGGGCCGAGGGTGACAAGAGCCGGAAGAGGTTCTGCCGGACCCGTGGGGGTGGGGAAGGCAAGGGGCGGGGCCGCGCCGCGCTCCCGTCCGGGCACTTCCGGACGCTCTAGGCTTACGGGAGGCCTCTCACTGGCCTCCCCCGCAGCGGCTGGTGGGAGCGTGAGAGGAAGCCCCGCCCCTTCCGAGCTCTGGAGAAGATCCCACCCCCAGGGAGCCTAGAAGCAGCTGCGGCTCCGACGGAGCATGCGCGTCCGCGTCCTGCGCTTCCGCCTCGTGAGGTTAACAACTCCCGTGGCTGTAGGCTTCACGACGTATTGCGAGGGCTAGTATCCTCAGAGACTCAGGGAGAGTCCCCCAACCACTCTGCTGGCTGCAAGGAGCAAATCTAGGAATGGGTCCCGACTTCCTCCGACCCGAAGTCCAGAAGTCTTACTGTATGTTTCCTAGTGGTGCAGTGGATAGAGCTCTAAACCTAGAGGCAGAAAGATCTGCGTTCTGATCCTGCCTCAGACATTCCCTCGTTGTATCACTTAACTTTGGTCTGCCTCAGTTTTCTCATCTGTAAAATGGGGACTGTCCTAAGAGCACTTACCCCCCTGGCTTGTCATGGGGATCAAATGTGATATTTGTAAAATACTTTGCAAACCTTAATACAGAATATAAAATGGTGGCTAGTATTTATTTTAAGGATGAGAAAACTGCGATCCAGAGAAATGAGGTGACTTGGAAGAGAATTTCACTCTATCCTTGTCCTCTGATTCCAACTCCAGGGTTCTCCCACCCTACACAATCATTCATCCTGGTCCATTTTACATGTGGTGTAACAGGCTGTCAGTCAGTTAACAAGCATGTATTAAGTGCCTATTACTTGCTACGGAGACAAAGCAAGGCACAAGACAGTACCTGCTCCTAAGGAGCTCAGTATGCAAACAGCTAAGTTCAAACAAGCTATAGACAAATTGGAGATGGTGAGCTGCAGTTTGGGAAAAGGCTTCCTGCAGAAGGTGGAATTTTAGCTGATACCTGGCAGAAGCTAAGGAAGCCATAAGATAGAAATGAGGAGGGAGAACCTTCCAGGCATGGGGGACAGCCAGTGAAAATGCCCAGAAGGAAGCCAGTGTCACTAGATCATCGAGTATATTTTGAGGGAGTAGAAGGTGTAAGACTGGAAAGGTAGGAGGAAGTCAAGTTGTGAAGGTCTTTGGCAAACAAAGGCTTTTATATTTGATCCTAAAGGTAATAGGGAGCCAGTGGAATTTATTGAGTAAGGAAGTTATATGGTTATTTATGTACTTTAGAAAGATCACTTTTACAACTGAGGGGGCAGTGGACTGGAGTAGGGAGAGACTTGTGTCAGGGAGACCAACCAGAAAGCTATTGCAACAGCCCCGGCTTATGTGAGGTGGTGAAGAATTTTATCTTACGCTAGTAACAGAACCAGACTTCCAGTTCAGGTTCTATGTAATCCATATCTACATCTATCTATACATAGATTCTTGACTCTGCTGCTACTCCATGCTCTATGAAGTACAATATATTTGCATGGAACGTCACTTGGCCCAAGAAAGCAGTAGAATTGGACAAGAACCAGTACCCTGACTTCTAGCCCAGGGCTCTTCCTATTGTACCAGTCTGTTCTACTGCATATTTATCTCATTTCTACTTTCTCCTCTGCTGGATCTTCATCAAAGTCATATCCATGGAAAGAACTCAGCTTATGGTTTCTCAGATACTATTATGATGAGAAGAAAGGAAGAAAGATTTGAAATAGTCACTATGGAGAAAATAATCAGGGAACAGGATACTTGTCAAGCAAAGTGCCCACCCAGTTGAGGTTATGTACCATGAATTTGTAGTATGTGAAATTAGTTCAATTTTTAAATATTCTTCAGTAATAGCAGCCTTGGTGGAGAACAGGAGAAATTAGATGGCGGGGATTACTTAGGGACAAGAGTTTTCAGATCAGAAAGGTCAAGGAAGGAAGGGCTTCTAGGTTAACAACTAGTGAGACAATGGTATGGCCAGCCATGCGTGTTAAAGCAATTGGATTATAGATGTCTTTAAATATCTGGAGCACAGTGCCTGGCACAAAGTAGACATTTAATAAATGCTTATTGATTGAAAGGTTGTTTTAAAGAAGATGAGTTACATTTGTTTTGCTTGGCCCCAGAAAGCAGACCCAGAAGCACTGGATAGAAATTATGGGAATATAAATTTTCTTCACATTGATAAAAAAGAATTTCCCAACAATGCTGTTCAAAAGTGGAATGGGCTACTTCATTAGGTATGAGGTCCTCACCTGGAATTATTCAAGTGGAGGCAGAATGGGCATGTCAGGGACAATACAAGCAGTATACATTGGACTAGATGTTTTCTGTGATCCTATCTAATTCTGAGATATTATGATATTGTAACCATGGATGAAACAGAGCAATAATTTTACATGCTACTCATCTTGGAGAAACTGAACCATGCAGATGTAGTCGGGACAGAGAATTGCTGCCACACAGATGAGCACCAGCTAGGGGATTCAAGAAGGACAATTCACCTGGGACCCAGCAGTCACACAGGTTTCCATGATCTGGGGTCCTGGGTTTTCTCAAAGGAAATGGCAAATAGGTCTCAGTGAAGAGTCATGAATGAAGCAAGCAATGGTGTAAGGCTTCCTATTCTGAGTCAGATCTGGCTCCAGTTAGTGCTTGGGGTTAGAATGAAAGGGGATTTTCCCTCTGGGCTTCCTCTCCCTTACAGGAGCTTCAGTGTGTCCCAGGTATTTAGGGTTAGGGTTCCATTTTTCTGATTACTTTCCTTTTTCTGTTATTAAACCATTCCCAGCCACAATTTCTTGAATGTATTTGTACTCTTTCCTGTAAGATATGTTTCTTGAGGGCAGAGACGATTTTGTTTTTATCTTTGTATTCTGAGGATTGATATTATATATATGTATATATATGTGTGTGTGTGTGTATACAAACACATATATACATACATATATATATAAAACACCTATATACATATGTATGTATATATATTTGTATGTATGTATATATTGGTCCAGGTCAATCACATAATGTAGTATGGAAACTTTCTTTGTACATATCATCAACTCTTTCATAACATAATATGAGAGTTACCTTGGGCAAGAAGTCAAATTAGTTGTCTATAGTCTATAGCCAGTATGAATGAGAGGCAGGATTTGAATTTAGGTCTTTCTTGGTCCAAAGACAGCCTTTCATCCACTACACCAAATGCCTTTCATCTTATACATATTAAGTGTTTAATAAATGTTTACTGCATTACATTTTGCTGAACCATTGCATTAAGGTGGCAAGGAGCTAAGCCCTAAAGAATAGATAAACTGGGAGATACAACAGGGATGGGGAGAGATTTCTCTCAGCGAATTTCTCAGGTCTCTCAGATTGAACTCTCCTATTCATTTTTCTCATTCCGATTTGTATTGACATCAATGTACATAAGTGTTTCAGCCCCCTCTATATCATAATAAAATCCTTAGAAGCAATCTTTTCTCTCCTTCTTTGCAATGTTCAGCATGGAGCCCAGGGTTCCATACAATAAGACTTAAATAAATATCCTTTGAATTAAATTTGTTTGTGGACTAAAGGCCTCCCAAGAGAGAGGATTGAGCTCTGAATCTTTGTACAGGCACACAGGTGGCAGCAGAGAAGTTCTGTCTCAGGCCCTTCTTTCTGTTGTAAGGGATGCATTTTTCATAGGTATAAAGGGTGCGGTTTCCACAAGTAGCAGAACATATTCTACCCTCGGCCTAAAGAATATTTTAACTTGGAGAAGCTGGGGTGGGGCAGGTGGAGGGAGACCCTCCAAATACATTTCTAGGGATCTGTGTCTGGTCCTATGCTGTGTAATATTTTCATTCATGGCCTAGATGATGGCATAAACAACATGCTCAACAAATTTGCAGATGTCTCAAAAATGGAAAAATAACTAATACATTGGACTGATAGAATCAGGACCTGCAAAGATCCTGACAGGTTAGCATATTGGACTGATTGCATTTAGATGAAATCCAGTAGGGATAAACAGAAAGCCTTATACTTGGGTTAAAAAATCAACTTCAGAAGTACTGGTTAAGGAAAGCACAGATAATGGTTTATCTAGAAGAGATATGGAGATTTTAGTGAAGAAAAGTCAGCCTTGTGATATAGCTGCCAAAAACATTAATGTGACTTGGGGCTTCTTAGAACGAAGGAGGTGATAGTACCTCTCTACTCTGCCCTGGTCAGACTGCATCTGGAACACAGCATTAAGTCCTGGCCACCATGGTTTGAGAAGAACATAGAGAGAAGAGCTAGGGAGAGTATCCAGAGGAAAACCACTAAGATGGTGAAGTTCATTGAGTATGTCACATGAGAATCATAAACTCCTTGATGGCGGGACTATTTCATCTTTGTCTTTGTAAACCCCAGATGTAGCACAGTGCCTGAAATGTCTTTATTTAATAAATAGTTGCTGACTGAAGGAACTGGGCTGACCTATTTCTCCTATTCAATTATCTATCGCACTCACAACTTTACTATCTCTTCTCAAGCTACCACAGTACCCTTCCTTCCATCCTTTCAGCTGTTGATCTTTCATACATCAGTGAAAAAATTGAGGCCATTTTTTTTGAGTTCCATCTTCTCCACACCTTCTTCAAGCCTTTTCCAGCCTCCCCACCCCACCCCACTCCAGATACTAAAAGTGCCTTCCCTTTAAAGTCACCTAATGTCCATTTC
The DNA here is from genome assembly GCA_028658325.1 of Potorous gilbertii. NCBI lineage: Eukaryota > Metazoa > Chordata > Mammalia > Diprotodontia > Potoroidae > Potorous > Potorous gilbertii. The sequence goes on from JAQQSK010000529.1 coordinate 11,103, forward strand.
ATATGTGTCTTGTATATCCTTATTTATGTACAAGTCCTCTCCCCAGTTAGGATGTAACCTTCTTGAGGAAAGAGACTATTTTTGCTTTTTATTTGCTTAGGGCAGGTTCCCCACCCCTGACTTATCATAGTGCCTGACATATAATGAATACTTGTCAACTGAGTCATTGATTGATATTTAGCCTGGAGAAGACATGACAGATGTCTTCAAGTATTGGAAAGGCTGACATGTGGAAGAGAGTTGAGATTTATTGTTTGTCCCCAGCAGCAGAATAAGGAGTAACAGGTGAAAGTTGAAAAAAAATTCATAAAAGTTCTCCATAAGCAAAATGGACTGCCTTAGGACGTTATGCATTTCCCCTTATTAGTGATCTTCAAGCAGATGTATCATTACTTGTCAGGTAAGTTGCAGGCATGTTTTGGACTAGATGGATTCCAAACTCCCTTTCAATTAGCAAGCACTTAATAAGTTTCTACTTGTATGTCAGGCAACGTGCTAGGGGCTGAGAGGATGAAGAAAAAAACCAAAGCTCTTCAAGGAGCTTACTTTCTATCAAGGGAGAAAACCTGTACACATGTACAATACAACATAATTTTGAGAAGTACTAAGCAGCTTGAGGGATCAAGAAAGGCCTCATGTAGGAAGTAGCATTGATCTGAGCTGTGAAAGAAGCTAGGGATTCTAAGAAGCACAGATGAAGGGCTGCATTCTAAGTATGTGGAACAATCTTATGAAAGGAGATGGGAGTTAGAATGTCATGTGGAGGAATAGCAATGTCAGTCTGTCTGGACTTTGGAATAAGGAAGGAGTCTAATATACTATAAGCCTGGAAAGACAGATTGGAGTCAAATTATATAGAGCTTTAAAACCCAGGGGAATGTGCATTTGATAGAAATCACAGGGAGCCATTGGTGCTTATTGAGCAGGGGAGTGATATGGTTAAACTTGTTTTAGGAATATTATTTTGGAAAATGTGGTGAAAATAAAGAGGGAAGAGTGAAAAACCAATAAGGAGACCATGGCCATAGTCCCGGTGATAGGTGATACCTGAACTTAGGAAGTACTTGTGAAGCAAAGAGACAGGGAATAAACTTAAGAGGTATTGTAGACTTGATAACTGATTGGATATGTAGGATGAGGCAGAGTGAGGGCATGAGGTGGACTCAGAAGTTATGAATCTGAGTTAGAACAATGGTGGTGCCTTTGAAAGAAATAGGGAAGTTCAGAAGAGGGGCATTAGAATCTTTGGTTTATATCTACAGCTATTTAAGCTGGGATTTGAACTCAGGTCTTTCTGACTTTAAACCCAGTAGTCGTCCAGTATACTATGCTGTCTCTCAATGTTGAGTTCGAGACGCTTATAGGATATCAAATTCAAAATGTCCAACAGGAAACAGGTGATATTGGATGGGAGTTCAGGAGAGGCTGTGGTTGGATATACATACGTGTGTATGTGTGTGTGTGTGTATGTGTGAGGTTCACCTACATAAAGACAAATGAACTCATAGGAAATATGATCACCAAGGATCAGTTTAGAGAGAGAAGAGGGTCCAGAACACAGCTCTGATTTTGGGGGAGATGATAGGCATTCATCTCAGTGCAGGCAAAAAATGTTTAGAAACCAGGGGCAAAGGAATAAGGTCTATGTCTGGGAGACCGCAAGACTATTCATACTTGCTTAGCACAGGGTATAATTCTATTATATTTTGCACTAAAACTATTGCACACTTATTGTTAAGAGGGTAGCTCCAAGAGAGGACAAGTTTTTTGGTACAAAATAAATGACTACTGAATAAAGAATTAAGAGCTAAAAGACAGAAGAGGTTAGAGATGTATCAAATGAGAAGCAGAGGCCATAAGGACTTATATATTTAAGATAAAAGAGAATATTTGTCACATAAATTTTTTTCCATATCTGTTATTCTAAACAGATGAGGGTCCTTCCCGTGAGAAACTTAAAGGATTTAATCACATTTGGTTATAGTATAGACCTTGCCATTTAACAAAGCTATAAACATTATACACATGGATTTCACGTCACTGTTTGTATATATGAGAGGGCTAACTAAAACTTCGAGTGTCTGAGTCAGGATTCAAAAAGGTCTCAGGCTATAATTCAAGGCCAACTCTAATGAAATGAAATTTAATATAAATAAGTGTAAAGTACTACATTTAGCTATCACATGTAAATACAAAATTAAAAGAGATGGTTAGGCAACAATTTACGTGAAAAATATCTAGGGGCTTTTGTTGGATTGTAAACTCACTATGAATTAATGAAGTGATATGGAACCCCAAAATATCTAACAAAAATACTAACATGATATTAGATACAGGCATGACCTCATCTGGACTACTTTATTCATTTCTAGGTACCATATTTTTAAAAGAACATTGAAGAAAATGGAGATAATAACTTCAATTCAGTTGAAGAATGTTTAATGTGGATCAATGGTTCTAAAACTTTTTGGCATCAGTGCCACTCTTTAAAATGATTAGGACCCCTCCCCCCTGTCCCAAAGAGCTTTGTTTATATAGGTTATACCGACATTTATCATATTAAAAATTAAAACATCTTGTAACTAATATGAAAATAGTTTTGATCTTGAGAAACCTCTAAAAAGGGGTCCTGGACCACAGTTTGAAAACCACTGGTCTGGGAAGTGCATGATAGTTGACCTTGAGTATCACAAAAGGCTTAAATGAGGAAAAGGGACCAAATTTTGTTGTCATCAGAGCAGAACTACAAGCAATGGCTTAAAGTTGCAGACAGGCAGATTTCGGCACAATGTAAGGAAAGATTATTAACAAAATGTTGTCTAAAAGGGTAATAATCTGCCTCAAGAGGTAGAAGAATCCCTATCACTGGAGGTCTTCAAACTGAGATTGGATAACCATGACAGGGAGAATGTAGGAGGATACCTTTTCATTTACAGGTTGAGATCAGATGAATTCTCTGCTGCCTCTGAAAAGTTGTGAGATCTAAAAATGAGGTATTGCTAAAGTCATTCCAATGTTCTTATTGATTTTTTTGTAAGTACCACTATTCTGATATAAATTAAATGAAGGGTCCTACAAGGGCTGGCTTGTTGGCATGCATTGCATTTATAGTTTTTCTTGCATATTGGTTTTCTAAAGTAGTTTAAGGTGTGAATTCCAATTTGAGTTTTCCTATACTTATCACATTCATTCAGTTTCTTTCCAGGGAACTTTATATGGCTTAAAGTATCAGAAAGTTTTCATATTAATTACTTTGGTTGGATTTCTCATCAGTATGAGTTCTGTGATGTAGAATAAGGTAAGAACTCCTACTAAAAGCTTTCCCACATTGATTACATTTAAAAAGTTTTACTCCAGTATGAATGATCTGATGCTGAACAAGAGTTGAGCTCTGACTAAAAGCTTTCCCACATTCATGGCATTCATAAGGTTTCTCACCAGTGTGAACTCTCTGGTGCCTAATAAGAAGTGAACTTTGAGTGAAGGCTTTCCCACATTCTCTACATTTATGGGGTCTCTCTCCAGTATGAATTCTCAGGTGCAGTCTAAGTTGTGAGCTCTGACAAAAAGCTTTTCCACATTCATTACATTTATGAGGCTTTTCTCCCGTATGAATTCTCTGATGTAGAGTAAGTTGTGAGCTTTGACTAAAGGCCTTCCCACATTCATCACACCCATACGGTTTTTCTCCAGTATGAATTCTTTGATGTTGAATAAGTTGTGAGCTCTGACCAAAGGCTTTGCCACATTCATCACATCCATAAGGCTTTTCTCCAGTATGAATTCTTTGATGCTGAATAAGTTGTGAACTCTGAATGAAGCCTTTACCACACTCACTACATTTATAGGGTTTCTCTCCAGTATGAGTTCTCTGATGTAAGATAAGGCCTGAGCTGCAATTAAAAGCTTTTGAACATTTATTACATTTATATGGTTTCTCTCCAGTGTGTATTAACTGGTGTTGAATAAGACGTGAGCTCCAACTGAAGGCTTTCCCACACTCATTACATTTGTGTGGTTTTACTCCAGTATGAACTATCTGATGCTGATCAAGAGTTGAACTTTGACTGAATGATTTTCCACATTCCTTACATTTGTAGGGTCTTTCTCCAGTGTGAATTCTCTGATGTAGAATAAGGTGTGAGTTCTGAATAAAGGTTTCTCCACATTCATTACATTTGTACGGTCTCTCTCCAGTGTGAATTCTTTGATGTCTAATAAGTAGTGATCTTTGATTGAAAGTTTTTCCACATTCATTACATGTATGAGGCCTCTCTCCTGTATGAATTCTCTGATGTAATACAAGCTGAGAATTCTGACCAAAGGCTTTTCCACATTTATCACATCCATAAGGTTTCTCTCCAGTATGAATTCTTTGATGTTGAATAAGGTGTGACCTCTGACTAAATGTTTTCTGACATTCATTACATTCAAATGGCTTATCTCCAGTATGAATTTTCTGATGTCTATTAAGTTGTGAGTTCAGACTGAAAGCTTTACCACAATCATCACATCTATGAGGCTTTTCTCCAGTGTGAGTTAACTGATGTTGAATAAGCCGGGAGCTACAAATGAAAGCTTTTGAACATTTATTACATTTATAGGGTTTTTCTCCAGTATGAATTTTCTGATGTTCTCTTAAGTTTGAGTTTCGACTGAAAATTTTTCCACATTCATTACATTTATGTGATTTCTCTCCAGTGTGAATTCTCTGGTGTAGAACAAGGTCTGAATTCTGCTCCAAGTTTTTGCCACCATTATCATATTCACGGACTTTTCCTTTGGTTATTCCTTTCTGATGTGCAATGAGTGCTGATTCTGCCCCAAGTTCATTACGGTTTTTCGTGATGTCCTCTGTGGTTGTTTTCTTGTGAGTCATCATGGCTTTATCTTCTTCAAGGGAAGAGCATTTCCTCCAAATCACTACTGTAGAGTTCCTTGATAAATGTTTAAGCTCCCCTCATGTTTAAAATATTCTCCAAACTCACGTTCTTCAGGGAAATCCTTTAGGATTATTTCCAGCGTTTCTCCATTTGACACTACTCTTTTGAAATTTCCCTCTTTTTCATAAAACTGCTCGTTCTCAGTTCTTTCCAAATCTGAAACAAGAAAGTGAAAAATAATGACTGAGAAAAAATAGGATTATGCTAGGAACAGCATCACTGACACTTCTTTTAAGCACTATATGTGGTTCTGCTTGTTCTCAGAACTTAACATAAAATCTAGAAGGAAAATGGAAGGTTGGAAGCAGAAAGCAGGAGAAATTAAGTAGAGGGTATAATCTAGATGAGGGGCATAGTGAACACAAAGTGAACCAGTGGAGGGGGTGTGGAACATTTGATCAGTGGAACAGATTAGGCAAGGGAGGTGGGAAAGAGCAATACATTTTGAGTTATAAACAGAGTATATGGGAGACAAGGTAAGTTTTCAGTAAGTATGTGCCATATGGTATGGTCAGTGGTGAGATGACCTGAATAGGCAGATGAGAATATCTGATGGGGAAGTAATTAGAATTATACAGAAACAGAAAAGAATGCTTCATTAGGTAATGAATTTCCTAGTCACCAGAGGAATTAGCAAAGAAAGCAGTGAAATTGGTGCTAATGAAGAAAGAGGAGAAAAGGAAGCATAGTGAAACAGAAAAATATTGGATTTGGCATAACAGAACTTGAACTGAAATCCAGGCTCTGACACTTACAAGATGTGCAAAATCAGACAAGTCCCTTTACTGCCTTAACCATGTTTCCTCACCTATAAAATGAAAAAGTTGGATGAAATGACTTCTCAGGCCCCTTCCTATAAATACTATAAACCTATCAGAGCAAGGTAGGTGAGTTGTGATGAAGAAGCTGCTTTTTCAGAAGGAACCTTTTCATTGAAATGTTGCAAGGTGGGGGGCGGAGCCAAGATGGCGGAGTAGAAAGACTCACATTTGCTAGCTCCGAATCCACAGCCCATAGATTTCCAGTAAAAAGAACTCCTGACAAATTCTGGAACAGTGGAAGCCACACAGCAACGCAGTGAAGGAGATTTCTGCTGCAGAGAGCCCTGAAAAACCGACCGCAAAGGTACCCCGGACGGGAGCGGAGCCCTGCCCTGCCGAGCACTCCCCTCCCCCGGCCCCGGCTGTGGAGCTCTGCACGGCCACGCGGCACTGAGAGGATCCAGCAGACCCAAGCAGGCTTCAGAGACCTGAATCTCCAGGCGGCCGTGAAGGTCCCTCCACCCACAGACGCACAGGTCAGTGAGAGAGACGGGCTGAGAGGGGAGCGGGGGATCTCCGGGACTCGGACCCCCTCGGGAGGCGGCGGCCACTTGGCCAGAGGCCCACAGAGCAGGCAGGCGCTCCACCCCAGCTCCATTACAAAAGATCTCTGCATAAACCCCCTGAGGGAACTGAGCCTGAGAGGCGGCCCTGTCCCCACCTGAGCACCAGCAGAT
>JAQQSK010000530.1:0-17512 GCA_028658325.1 Potorous gilbertii
GGGTATGAGATGGTTGGGTAACTTGTGGATGGGGGAATTGAAGCTGATAGGCCTTTTCGGTTCTGAGTTGTCATTTGGCAAACTATCAAAGTGAAACACAAGGCTACCTAGGGTTCAAATCTCAGCTTTCTTATCCTATCACATTTTCTTTTTCTGCTTCTATAAATTGGGCTAATCCTAAACTGGATTCTATGTCTATCCCTTTCTGGCACCTCAAAACCCCAAACTTTAATGTTGAAAGAGTCACTATAGAATGTAGAAGATCATATCTTACTCTCACAAAGAGTTCTGAGCCATTCCATATCCATCCTGGCCTGTGGAGGTCTCAGGTCCTATAGCCTTTTGAGCACGGATTTTTAACTTGAGATCCATGAACTTATTCTCGTCATCATTTTGATGTGTGTATTTCAGAATAGTTGGCTTCCTTTTAAATCTTTCGTATTTTATGTATTAAAAATGTTACTCCAAAACAGATCCATAAATTTCATTAAACTGTCAAAGGGTATCAAGACACACACAAAAAAGTTAAGAAGTCCTGCCTTTGAAGGTTAGGTACCTGGTTAGGTACATTAGAGGTAGCCTTCATCAAAGCCTCTGTGGTCATAGTATTTGCCCATTTTGCACATACATTCTGTGTAACCCTCTGTATACTTCAGAACCCGGAGAATAACCAAAAGAATCTTTTCCCCTTTCTCCTTCCATGTAGTGAATGTTAAACCAATTTCAGGGAGAGTCATTAAGGAAACACAATTCAATCAACCAAATCCTCTGAAGCTGAAACGGGGTCAAATAAACTTTATAAAAAAGACAGGGTAAATTCACAGAACACTGGATCACTTTGCCAGATATCAAGAGGAGCAGTTCATTAATTCTCCCTTTTTATTTTAGAAAAGTGTAGACCATTCCAGCATTTATTCTATTTTGTTCTGGGGAGAATTAACTTGCCAAAAAGAGCTGTATGCGAATTGCACCTTTAAAGAGAATTGCTAGCAGAGACATACTTTTGATCGACATGTTGGAATAGGAAGTTTATAATAGCAATTCAAGTCTAGGTCATCACTACCAGAAATTACAAAAGGATTATCTTAAAGAGGCCATACTTAGTGAACAATGGTACAAACTATTCAACATATTGCTGCAGGCACATAAATGTAGTACCTACAGAATACTTAGCAAGCTATATCTAGTGGCTATAATTATACATTGGAAGTTTACTGTCTTTCATAGAGTAACAAATGAAAAATCCTGATACTACAAATGTATATGTAAAAATATCCTTGGAAATTCAACCAATAAACTGTACCCAAGCTGGAATATCACAGACCAAAGTGTTTTCCACAGTTGTCTAGACAAAACTTTGGTCCATAAAAACTTAAAAACAATGTTTTTTTAAAATAAAAAATAAATAAAATAAAAAGCTTAAAAACAATGTTTGCTTTTTTAAAATAAGAACAAATAAAATTTAAAAATAAAAAATAAAAAAAATTTTGCCACACCAAACGCTCATACTCTGCCAATTACATGGAACAAAAAAACCTTTCACAATATAGAGACCTAACAGAAGTGAAAATCCAGTGAGAATAGGAGAAATCACATCGCATTCCTGTCATGCTGTCTACTACTGGAGTTATAATACTGAGGATACTTTCAAGGAACCTATAGGAAACAAATTTACATGCTCATTTACTGATATCTAATACTTTTATTTAACTACCAAAAATAGCAGTTATTTTATCCATCTGTGCAATAATCTTAGAACATAAAATGTTAGAGAATAATAGGACAGTCACTTGTCACAGTAACTAGATTCCAATGAAAAGATGAAAGGAATGAATTATTGATGATGATTAAAATGATGATGGACATCTTGTTAGCCATTGTATTACATCATTCATTCAATGGTCCTGGAGTAAGTCAGTCCTTTTTTTTTTTAAATTTAATATTCTGCACACCATTGCACAGGTGAATGAGAGTGACTTTTTTTTGGTAAGTGAATAAAAATATAGGGATGTAACCTTGTTTTCTGAAGGACCACTGAAATAATCTTTGAGAAGAATTTAGTAGTATAGTAGACAGGACAAGTAGCATAATAAACAAGAGATGATACATACCTTATCCATAATTTAAATCTCTTCTGCTAGACCTCTAGTAGACTCTAGATTATGGAGGAGGAGATAAACGAGCACTTCCAGAGAAGAGGAAAGAGAAAAAGAAAGGGTACTAGGAGGGCAGGAATGTAGCTAAGTAGCAGACAATGTGTTGAACAGAAGAAAACTAAGTCAGTAAAACCAGAGGTTTTCCAGATTACAACCAATTTAACAAGCAAGCAAAGCAGTTGGCACAAAAAAGGATTCAACTTAAAACCATTTGTCAAGTAGTTAGGGATCATATAGTGTCTATTGCAAACACCTCTCACAGTTATTCAGTGATTTCAAAATATCATTCTGATTTGATAAGTGTCAAATTGTAAATACCAAGATAAAATAGAGACTGAAAACTTTGATCTTGAAACCAGATGTTATGAACCACTGAAAGACAGTGATACTTAAATCACCTTATTCTTTTCTAGGCAATATACATAGAATGTAATAGTACCAAGAAGAAGAAGTTGTAGTTGCATATATCAATACATTAATGGCACCCAGAAATCAAAGCTCAATGAGAGGGACATGTTTAATGTTAAAACTTCATAATATTAATTGACATACTTTTACAATCATAGAAAGGACAACAGCAGATTTTAACTATACCTTAAAAAAAACTTTCATGATATTAAGGAATTTTCATACTAAGGCAGCTTTAGAAACTTCCACATCTAAAAAAAGAAGATTTATAAATATTCTCATAAGATAGATAAACAGCTTAAAAACTTGCAGAAATGCTTTTGGAACAGACAGCACTAAACAATAGCAAAAAGGCCTTGGCTAACCTATTACAAAACATAGTAACTAAATCTAGCTTCCAGCTTCTAACTATTCTATCTTTTTGTCCTAAAATGTAATATTAAAAAGATCTGGCTGTATTGAACTATATAAAGCAATTTGGAAAATGTAAACCAAAGCTCTTGCAATAAGATAGAGGCATAGCTAAAGAAACAAGGGGAAAAAACTCTCTTTTCTCCATTCCCTAAGGTAGAATTCCAATCCCCAACATTTCGGGTTATACTCATTTTAAGTTTCCATCAGTGCTCTCTGCTCTGACAAGGAAATTACGTTCAATGAAAATTACTCCTCTCCCACAGAAGTGATCTACTTGATATCCTTTGCACCATCAGGTGGATATTGATCCGCCACTCATCAGTCTACTTGGACTACTTTAATGAAGAACAGTTTTGCCCAATGAGAAGAGTGGGAGAAAATACCAATTTACCAAGTTCTAAAACAGAAATAATGCTTGTCAACTTGGCATGCATACAGATCATTCACTCAAATCCCTCTGGATAATGACACTCTAAAGTGTACTTTTCTTCCTCAAAGGCAATTTTTTGCAGAAGGTCATTATGGTAAGAAATGTAAGATAACTTCATATACAACTTAGAAACATAAAAGTTAAATTACATTTCTATAGGAATTTAGCTTCAGCTAAACATAAATTGAATAACTCATATTTCTTATCCTTTTTAATTTTCTGTATCTGGAATTTAAGCTCACTTAATGTAAACCTCATTCACCCTCTTGGGGTTAAGTTTAGGGTCTTTCTACATAAAGCAATGTAATTTTATTCAGTTCAACAATACATATTAAAATCTTAACCTGTACAGAAAATTGTAGTAGTCCCTTGAAGGAAGAGGAAAAAGTTTAGCTAAGACCCAGTTTCTATTCTCGTGGGGCTCACAGGCTATTTATTGTTGATTATATTGCTTATTAAAGAGAATTATATTTGTCATCATTTATATGCTACTCTTACTAGCCCCCAAACATTACAGAGACAGTTGAGAACTGGAGTTAATATTTATATACCTACCTGCTTTCTTGGAAATCATGATAACATAGTTAATAATTGGGGTAGCTAGGTTGTACAATGGATGGAGGTCCAGGCTTGGAGTCAGGAAGACTCATCCTCTTGAGTTCAAATCTGAGCTCAGATATTTACTAGCTTTGTGACCCTAGGCAAGTCATTCAACCTTGTTTGCCTTAGTTTTCCTATATATAAAATGAGCTAGGGAAGGAAATGGCAAACCATTCCAGTATCTTGGTCAAGAAAATCCCAAAGAGGGTCACAAAGAGTCAGACACAATTGAAAAATGACTAAACTTAAGTTAATAATTACAAAGCTACATGAATTCTATGGACTTTGTTTTTACCCAGTGTCCAAGGCTTCACTAGGAAGTATAATGATGTAACCTGTCAGAGTGTCATGACCAGATCAAAGCATCATAAAATGTTAAAGCTGAAAGAGACCTTAGACATCATCTAATCCAACCCTTTCATTCTAAAAATAAAGAAACAGAGACCCAGAAAGACTATGGGATAGGCTCAAGGCCATACAACTAGTTAGTTGCCAGACTTACTAGAATACAGGCTCCTAATTTCCAATTTGACATTCTGAAATATCAGAGATAAGAAAGGATTGAATGATAATACCTCCTTGTATTTGAATAGGGCTGATGAGACCTATGTGTGCTCCTCAGAAGCCATAAACTGCTTTAAACTCAATCCATAGCTGTGGATTGGTTTGAATGAAAATATAATTAATTAGTTACCCCAGGAATGCAAGAGAGCATTGTCAGGCTTGTATCATTCAGAGTTTGATCTGTGACTCTTAAGTTGGGAGACTCCAAATAGTGTCTCAGGATCTTCTGGTACATCTCCAAGTCTTAACTTGGTAAGCCTTCAAGCCATCTGAAGAGCTGCCATTCCCTGTATCCATGACTTTCTGAGATCCCAGCAGAAGAGGGACCATAGCTGGTAATAGTACATTCTCCCTTATCCATTGGCCTCCTTGTCACTATTTCTCCCTCAACCCCAAGCACACTTCATCTTGCCTTCTGTACTCTAGGAACCTAAAGTTTCAGGAAAAATAACTTCTCAAAAAAATAAAAGTTTAGGGATTGCTGGAGGCAATGTGGTATGGTGGGAAGAAGGCTGGATTTATCGTCAGAAGGGATCCGAATCCCAGCTCTGTTCCTTATTTGTGACCTCGTACAAGGACTTGAACTCGCTGAGTCTCAGCCTTCTCATCTTAATTTGAACTGTGGCTTTTAGTTCCTTTCTGGTTCTAAATCTCTGACACTATGAATCTAGTGGCCTGAGAGAGTTAATGTCTTTATATCCTTGAATGTGTGCATTTTCCCAGGGATGGACTTGGAGAGAATCTGATACTCTTTGCACCAAAATCAAAACGCATTTGAGGGCACAGAGTTCAGTTTCAGGAAAAGGAAATCCTTCCTGGGAATAGTCCTTGATGATAACGTGGAGGTAAAAGATGAAACATTTTTATCTTTGTATATGATGAATAAAGATGCTTGTGGGTTAGTAATGAGCACTAACTCCTAATAGTGTAAAGTACCAGTGGTGGTTTACCTCCAAGAGGTGCTGTATGTTTCATAAGAAATGAATTGAGCATTTTAGCATCTTTAGAATGCTACTAAATATCTCAGAAAAATCCATAAAAGAGAGTGTCATAGAGACTAAGAAAGTGATTGGAAAAAAGCAGAAATGGATTTCCCATTTTGTTATTATAGTTTTTAGAAGGAGCTTTGTCATTCCACTGATCTTTGTGAGAGTTTTGTTGAATTCTACCTTAAGTATTCAAATCTTTCCCAGGAGTACCTTGACCTTAAATTAGTGCTTATAGTTTAGCTGACTCTAAGCTTTGCAGTTTAGTGGAAAGTTTAAGGTTGAAGAAGGTAAATGGTCTAAATTGCTATTGTAGATTAAATCCTGAAAGAGAACATATTTCTACAACTACCACTTTCTGCATTTATTTCCCCCTCTAGAACAATAACAGCAATTGGTAAAATATCTGAAATGCATTTTCTTTCATGAATAATACATTCTTGTATGGTAAAGTCACAGAAATGGGAACAGTTCAACAGTAATGCCAGTATTAATTCTGTGCTTTTATGAAAAGAAATGTATTATGACAATAGAAGCAATAGATGACCTTGACAATGCTGTTTCCTATATGATGCATGATGTAAATGAAAGACTGAAAGGATATTGACTCAAAATTAAAATAATGAATTGTAAACTTAGAAAAGGAGAAGAAGAAAATAGAGTGATACTTATAGATACTTTTATAGAGCAAATGAAAATAAGATGATAACAACTCAAACCAGGAATATTTCCTGCATAAATGAATTGGGGACTCTGGAAAGAACTCTCTAAAACCCAACCATGGTGGTTTTTACTGATAATGAGCTGCCCCTAGGTGAACTGCAAATATGAGAGGGGCCTTCAGTATAAATGTGCATATGTACATATGTAAACACATATATTTGTGGGTATACATGTATGCATGCGTGCACATGAAAATGTAAATATGTTCTATGCATACATACATGTGTGTATAAACATATATAATGCATATGTTTGTGTATACATATATACCTGTGTATATGTATATGTGTGCGTATGTATGTGGATATATGTGTGTGTGTGTGTATTCTCATCCAGCCCAAACTTTAAAATCTTGATGGGAGAACACATAGGAAAAGTACTTTCCTGAAAGCATTGTCAAGTATATGACAATATCAAAGCAAAGCAATTTCAACTTCACCTCCTCCTACGGACATTTGTTACATACATTGGGTAGTTCTCCATAGGGTTATGTTGGATTGTCAGGATGAAAGTCCCGGCTGTATGAAAGAACATTCTAGACCACAGAGTAAAAAAACCAAAATCACCAAAGTAGGCTAATACAGTCATATTTAAGGTTAAGAGAGCAGTCACATTTGGCTGTATTCTGGAGTGCAAAGGGTACTAGTATTCACCAAATACCCTGGTTAGTGAGACACATTTATTTGTGTTTTCCACTTAACAATGTTTTTTAATAGTTTAGGATAGTCTCTCATGTGGCACCACAATGCCCTGAGAGTGTTTAGGAGAATTAAAGTAGTTATGGCCAGCTTATGTAGGAAAGTTTGTGTGGAAAAGATTTGGACAAGACTGGGGAGGGTGACGGAAGATTTGAGAGTTATTTTGAATGCCGGGCAAGGAGACAAAACTTTATTCAGTAGCCAATAGGGAGGTACTGAAGATTATTAAGCAGAAGAATGAAAATGTAGAATATAAGTTCTTTATAAGCACTGGAATATAAACTTGAAATCTAAACTATTTGCCTTTTATCTTTGCATACCCAGCATCCCTGCCCCAACGGAGGTGGAATCTCATCAATTTGAAATTCTCCTCCAGTGGTGCAAATTATAATCAAATCTGCCTGTTGATTCTGTGCAGCTTTTGTCCTACTCTACTGAAAGTTTGCCGTGGGGGAGGGGAGTCCACCCAATACTCCCAAGGCTTTTCTCATTTTCTCCTGACACCATGAGGATACTAATAGAGAACTTTGTCTCTTCATGTCATCTCTCACTCTTGCTACATGACCACCTATCTTCACTTTCTGTTGTACACTTTCTTTTTTTGTAATTTTTAACTTTTTAATTAATTTATTTTTAGTTTACAGCATTCAATTCCACAAGCTTTTGAGTTTTAAATGTTCTCCCCCTCGCTCCTGTCCCCTCTCCCCAAGACAGCATGTAATCTGATATAGGCTCTATATATACATTCATATTAAACATATTTTCACATTAGTCATGTTATAAAAAGGAAATATAGCCAATGGAATGAACCACGAGAAAGAAGAAACAAAACAAAACAAAAAAGAGAGAGCAAATAGTATGCTTCAATCTTCATCTGGACTCTATAATTCTTTCTCTGAATGTGGATAGCATTTTCCATTATGTTCTCCTGGTTCTTCTCCCCTCACTCAGCATCAGTTGCTAAGTCTTTCCAGGTTTTCCTGAAGTCTTCCTGCTCATCATTTCCTATAGTATAACAGTATTTCATTATATTTACTATACCACAGCTTATTCAGTCATTCCCCCAACTGATGGACATCCCCTCAATTTTCAATTCTTTGTCACCACAAAAAGAGCTGCTATAAATCTTTTTATACATGTGGGTCCTTTTCACATTTGTGTAATCTCTTTGGGATACAGCCCTAGAAGTGATATTATTGCTGGGTCAAAAGGTATGCACATGTTTATAGCCCTTTGGGCATAGTCCCAAAGTGATTTCCAAAATGGTTGGATCAGTTCACAACTCAACCAACAATGCATCTATGTTCCAATTTTCCCATATCTTCTCCAGCATTTATAATTTTCCTGTTTCCTTGTATTAGTCAGGTGTGATGTGGTACTTAAGAGTTGTTTTGATTTGCATTTCTTTAATTAATAGTGATTCAGAGTATTTTTTTCATATATCTTTAATTTCTTTGTCTGAAAACTGCCTGTTCATATCTTTTGACCGTTTATCAATTGGGGAATGACTTGTAGTCTTATAAATTTGACTCAGTTCTCTATATATTTTAGAAATGAAGCCTTTATCAGAAACACTTGTTGCAAAACTTATTTTCTAGTTTTCTGTTTCCCTCTTAATCTTGGTTACATTAGTTTTGTTTGTTGTTGTACAGTTTCTTGAGGACATCTTTTACTCTTGTCCTTTGTTAGAGCTGTGTTAATTATATGTTTCAAACTTCTTGTACTAATTATACCTTTCCATCACCCTCTCTGAGATGCTCATCTTTAGCTACATGAGGTCACTGGTGTCCCCGGGGTCTAGCTGCCCTTTGGCAACCCTGAAATATTTGCCTAGAAAAGACTTGCTTTTATTGTTATGAGAATTTTGGAATTGGTAAAAGTGCTTTGCAATTTCCTGAAATTTCTCCTTTTCAATTCTGGACCCAGTTCATTGTCCATGTGTACTTTCTGTACCAGATTGGTCAAAAAACCACATGGAGTGTCTATTCAAATGCATATTGAAATCTGTGCAACAGTCATTCTTGATCCATTTGTGGATGGACAGACCAAATTCTAAGGGAACATAAATCCATTATAGGAGGCTCTGCAATGTTTTGGGGCTTGATGAAGTCAACATAATGCCATCTGAAATCAGAATTATCTATACACATGTAATCCCTCCTTAACCTGAACTTGCACTGCATCTCCTCTATCATGGTGTTAAATGCTTTTAGTGAAAATAATCCCCTATTTTATTCCTCACCTGATGTTTACTATCAGAGGATTATAGAACAGTATTATTATTGTTTTGTCTCTGGGTAACTCTCCAGTTTCCATCAGTGACTCTGCTTGGTTTGGACTCCACAGAGCATCATGCCTCCTCCAAAATAAGTTGATCATCTAAAATCTCATCACAATACAGATATACTCAGTTTTTAATACTTAACACCTCTACTTCTTCAATTTCCTCTTCCCTCTGATTGGAGGGAGTCATAAACTCCCCCCACAGTTTTCCCTTGTTGATGGCTCAGAAGTTTCAGAACCTTGCAAGAAGCTCCATTTTCCATCAACAGCTCTACTTGCTTTCAACTCCACAGATCACGCTCTGCTGGTATTCTCTTTCCTCTTTTCAGTTTCCTTTTGTAACTCCCATTAGATTGTTAATTTTTTCTGGATAAGGACCGTCTCTTTTTTTCTTTTTATATCCCCAGCACTTAGCATAATGTCTGGCACATAATAGACACTTAGTAAATGTCTATTGAATCTAATTAAAAATTGAATTTTTAAAATATCTTCTAAGGCATTCTGAATGTTCTTAGTATACAAATAGGAGATACCTTGTGAAGACACATGTAAGGAGGTGTTTTGTTCTAGAGCCCAGCACTTTTTTCTTTTGCAATTAACAAACAGTAAGCACTTCTGTGTCTTGTGAGGTGGTAAAGATGTCGTTCGTTGTTGAATATCATTTATTAAAGTCTGTTTGCTCCTTATTAATGCCTTTGAGCTTTTGTTAATAAAGGATTTATATGTAGATGATTCTCAAAGATAGAAAAGAAAGTGAAAATTACATGTAATTTTTGTTCTTTCAAATACTTTTTTTGAGCGGGGGTGGGGAGTTGGTATTAACAAGGTTTAAGATTTTTTGTTTTCACCATGCCTTAGATATTTTCCCCTCCGTGAGATATCCTTTTATATCATATCATTTTTTCATCGCTTTAATGCTTTTCTTGCTTCTAGTGTCAATCTCCTCTATACATACTTGCTTCAATCTGGACACAGAAATTTTTACATCGTTCTCCTTATTTGTGCTATTTATACCTCTTCTGAAAAGATCTCTGGAACTGTGATGTTAGGGTCCAAATATATCTGTTCCTGGAAAAAGGTTGGTGAAATACTTTTTATAAATATTTATTTTCATTTTTCTTCTGTTTGCATCTTCTGCATTTTATCCTTGGATGCCATGGGGGTGACTTTGCTTAGTTGGATATCTTGCTAAGCTTCCTTTCGATCTGTTTCATCCTCCACTGATTCCCTCTACTTTATGGGACAATACTACTCATAATCATCCATCATCTTTCTTCTTCATATTTTACAGGCAGGTTTACATTCTAACCTGTAGATGGTTTTAACAGTCCTTTCAATTATCTGACTAAAGTGCTTTCTGAGTTCTTTTGGTCTGTTGTAGCAGTTAATTGGTTTAACTTCTGGTTCAAATTATTGTAATCACTGCTGATATCATTT
The DNA here is from genome assembly GCA_028658325.1 of Potorous gilbertii. Classification (NCBI taxonomy): domain Eukaryota; kingdom Metazoa; phylum Chordata; class Mammalia; order Diprotodontia; family Potoroidae; genus Potorous; species Potorous gilbertii. Next base: position 10,700 of record JAQQSK010000530.1, read on the forward strand.
CTGTTGTCTATTTCCCATTTTTTTATTTTTAGTAGCTCCTTTAAATAATTCAAGCTTCAATCTTTTTTATTGTAAACTGCATTTGTTTGTCATTGCCATATTTTCTTCTTGTATATTTTAAATTTTGATCTTAGTTCTGGTGAATTGATGGTATGTCTATGCATAGATAGCTGACTTAGGGATAACTCTCATGTCAATAATATGTGACACCCTCCACACAAGTTGAGTACTGAATAGAATTGACCTTTCTCATAAAAATATTTATTTTTAAATAAATATTTATTGATATCTTTTGTTTTTATATTGTCTAAATTTCCCCCTGATTTATTCCCGTCTTCACCTCTCAAATAGCAATCCATGGGGGAGTACTCTTAACCAAACAAGGAATATAGATGACCATAGAAAATAAAATAGATGGTTTCAGTTTTAGGAAATTTAAAAAATTTTCACACAAGCAGAATCATTGTACTTAAAATAAGAAAAATTATTATGAAAAAATTCCTTGCATCAAACATCTCTGATAAAAGTCTGACATCCAAAATACATAGGGAATTATCAGACACATATTGGCTAAAAATCATTCCTTAATATATAAATGATCAAAAGGTATCAATGGTTTTCAAAAGGAGGAAGGAAATGTATAAACCAGATGAAAGAATGTTCCAAGCTACCAATAAAAGAAAAGCAAATTAAAATAACTGTTGTTTCAGCTCATACCAACTAATTAGTAGAGATGATAAAAGGCAGAGAAAGCCATTACTAGAGATGATATGGGAAGAGAGGAAACAAATAAACTATTGGTGGAGCCATGAATTTTTCCAAAGATTCTGGCAAATGATTTGGAATTATGGGAGAAGATTACGAAACTATTCATAATACTTGCTCCACCAATTTATATCCTTTGATCCAAAGAGGTCAAAGACAAAAGAAAAAGTCTCGTATATACTAAACCATTTGTCCCAGCGCTTTCTGTGGTAGTAAAATCTTGAAACTAAGCAAGCTGCCCAATGATTGGAATAGAGAACAAATGTGTTATAAGCATACAGTGATATATATCTTTGCACCATAAGAAACAAACTGACAAACATAGAGATACATGAACAGATGCAGGGTTAAGAAAGTGGAACCAGGAGAACCATAAAGTCTGTGACTACAATAATTTAAATGAAAACTTTAAAAGGCAGTTGAGATCAGATTAAGCACACGGACCAACTTCGGTTACAGAAAACAAATGATGAAACTTATTTGATACCTTAGCACATGTGTGGGGAGGGAGGTAGTGGGAGTTACAGATATAAAAAATTGCCTATGATGTATGACTGTTTCTTTTTTCAATTATACTGTATTTTTTCCCCAATTACACTGCAAGAAAATTTTGCATTCATTTTTATAAGATTTTGTGTTCCAAATATTTCTCCTTCGCCTCTTATGAAAATTGTAGGCAATTGGACATAGTTTATATATATAGTATTAAAAAATATTTTCTTATTAGTCATAGTTGAGAAAAAAGAAACAAACCAAAAGAAAAAAAATGAAAAAAGAATAAAGTAAGTGAAAAAAAATATGGTGCAATCTGCATTCAGAGTCCATCAGTTTTTATCTGGATAGAGACAGCGTTTTCCTTCATGAGTCCCTTGTACTTGCCTTAGATCATTGTATTGCTGAGACGAGCTGAGTCATTCATAGTTGATCATTACCCTATGTTGCTGATACTGCGAACAACGTTTCTGGTTCTACTCATTTCACTTTGCGTCAATTCATACAAATCTTTTCATATTTTTCTGAAATCTGCCTGTTTATCTTTTCTTGTTTTGCAATAGTATTCCATCACATTCATATCCTACCTTGTTCAGTCATTCTTGAATTGATGGGTATCCCCTCAATTTCCAATATTTTGTCGCTACAAAAAGGGCTATTAAATATTTTTGCACATGTATGTCCTTTTCTCTTTTTTATGATCTTTTTGGGAGGATATAGACTTAGTAGTGCCATTGCTGCATCAATTTTATAGCCCTTTGGGCATTGTTCCAAATCGTGCTCCAGAATGGTTGGATCAGTTCACACCTCCACCAACAGTGCATTAGTGTCCTCAATTTCCCACATTCTCTCCAATATTTATCATTTTCTTTTTTTGTAATATTAGATAGTATTTCAGAGTTGTTTTAATTTGCATTCCTCTAATTAAAATGGCTTAGAGCACTTCTTCATATGCCTATAGGAGCTATTTCTTCATCTGAAAACTGCCTATTCATATCCTTTGACCATTTATCAGCAGGGAAATGGCTTGTATCCTCTTAAGTTTGACTCAGTTCTCTATATATTTGAGAAATGAGGCCTTTATCAGAGATATTTACTGTAAAGATTGTTTCCTAGCTTTCTGTTTTCCTTCGATTCTTGGTTGCATTGGTTTTAGTTGTACAAAAGTTTTTAATTTAATGTGATCAAAATTATCTAGTCTGTGTTTTGTAATATTCTCTATCTATCTTGTTTGATCATGAATCCTTTCCCACCGCATAGATCTGGCAGGTAGACTATTCCTTGCTCTTCTAATTTGATTGCTTCATTGTCTGTGGTACCTTTTAGCAAGATGTAGTTTCCTCCCTTATCTCTTTTAATTAGGTCTGTTTTTGCTGCTACTTTGTCTAAAATCAGGATTCCTATCCTTGCTTTTTTTTGCTTCAGCTGAGGTTTAATAGATTCTGCTCCAACCCCTTACTTTTACTCTATATGTATCTCTGTGCCTCAAGTGTGTTTCTTGTAAACTGCATGTTATAGGATTTTGGTTTTTGATCTATTCTGCTATCCAGTTCTGTTTTATGGGAGAGTTCATCCCGTTCACATTCACAGTTATGATTACTACTTGTGTATTTTCCTCCTTTCTATTCTTCTTCCTGTTTGTCCTCTCTCTCCTTTCACCCTTTCCCTCCTCATTAGTGTTTTGCTTCTGTTTACCATCTCCCTTGATGTGCCTGTCCTCTGTCAGTCCCCATCCCCCTCCCATTTAATTAATCTCCTCCCTTCCTACTTCCCTGTCAGGTAAGATAGATTTCTATATTCAACTGATTGTGAATACTATTCTCTCTTTGAGTCAATATTGATGAGAGTAAATCTCAAGCAATGACCACTGCTCACACTCCTATCTTCCCCTCCACTGCAATAGGTGTTTCTTGCCACTTCATGTGAGATAATTTACACCATTCTACTTTTCCTTCCTTCTGCAGTCATTGTACTCCTCTTTCTCATCCCTTATTTTTTTATGTCATTACCTCAAATTCACCTTATACCTGTGTGCTCTGTCTATATATATTCCTTCTTTCTGTATTGTTAATGATTTATAAGAGTTACAAGTATCATCTTCCAGTAGAGAAATGTAAACAGTTTAGCTATATTGAATCCCTTTTGTTTTCTTTTCCCTTTTTACCTGTTTATGCTTCACTTGGGTCTTGATAATGGAGGAAAAATTTTTGGTTTAATTCTGGTCTTCTTATGAAAGCTTGAAATGCTTCTATTTCATGAAATGACCATTTTTTCCCTTGATGTATTATGCTTAATTTTGACAGGCAAGTGATTCTTGGTTGTAGTCCTCATTCCTTTGCACTCTGGAATATCATGTTCCATGACCTCCAATCCTTCAATGTTGCAGTTGCCCCATTCCATGTAATCCTGGTCATGACTCCCTGATATTTTAATTGTTTCTTTCTAGCTGGGGCTACCCTGAAGTGGTAGCAGCTGCCTGTTTGCTCAGGCACTCCTGGAGTTGGCACCTATCTATTTGCCTAGGACTGTGTTGAAGTATGTGGAAGTGCCTGCCCATGGCTGCACTGAACCACAGTGGTTACCAGATCTGGAATCTGTGGTTTCCCCTGGCTATGTTAAGGGATATGGGCATCCTGCTATTGATGTTTGCCTATTCCACTGAACTGGGGCTCTAGATCTCCCACTGATTTGCTGAAGTGAGGCTTGCTACTGGCTTTCTGGGATGCTTCACATCCTGAACTGCATTCCCTTTTCACTTGAATGAGATGGGCCTTTCTTGTCAATTCTTCAAGCTTCTTGGGCTAAAAGATAATTTCACCCCATCTTTTGAATGATTCTTCTATTCCAGGATTTTTTGGGGGCTCATTTTATGGTTGCTTGGTGGTGAGTATGGGAGAGTTATAGCAATTTACTGCCTGCTCTACCATTTTGGCTTCCAGAAGTCTTGTGTTTATTGATTATGTCTGTCTATGTCTGTGGTTTAATAGATGAGACCACAAAGAAAGTTAGTCAATAAAATTTATTAAATGCCTACTGTGTGTATTAAGTACTGAAAATTTTGTGCTACTTTTTCAGCAGTGATGTGAAATAGAAATGCCTAGTTATGTCCCAGGATAACTTGAAAATGTCTAGGCCATATGGTAAAATGTAGAAATGTATGTTATAAATAAACTGAATTACAGGTCAGAAATACCAGCAGTATAAGGTAAATTCACACACACACACATATAAAATCAATTAGACACAACATTTCCAAGTAGCAATTTCCCAAAGAGTCCCACAGGGACAGTGGCATGATTAAAAGTGCTTCTCTTGGACAGACTTCGCTGCTTCTTAAAAAGCAGAAAACTCCAGTTAACATCTGGTTGATATGCATTATTGAACCATATTCCAAACTGTTATTCTTTATAGTCGTGTAGCACCTGCAAACACCACCCTCCCCCTAAATCACAAAGTAGGTCTTTCAACAGATGAAGGTATTCTGTATCCCCTAAAATTACAGTTCACAAGCTCCCACTGATTTGTTGGCCTTAAATAGTCAGGCAGAGTACATAATTAATTCAAAGGAAAAGTATTTATTGAATTTGAATAATAAGAAAATTAGCAACAAATGATCCCCACAAACCTAGGGTGTACTCTCCCACAAATACACATGACAGTGGGAAGAGTAGATACAGAATCTATACATGCAGAAAAGCACACAGGTAGTCAACATGTAACCAGGGCACCCATGGAGTGGGATACATGTGAGCAAAGCAAACACAGGCAGGGACAACTCCCACCTCCCACACACATATGGCCACTGCTATCTTTTAGTGATGACATTGTGTTATTCCTGGTGACATTGGTTTTGTTATCTCTCCCTGGCATTGTCCTGGACTTCTATACGCTATCACCCTTAGGGATCTTCAATTCCTCCCTCCACACCTTTTCTCCTGGTTTTTCAGCTCCTTTTGTATGTTTTCTTACCCCACTGGAATGTAAGCTTCCTGAAGTCAGGAATTGTTTGTCTTTTTACTTGTATTTGTATTCCCAGGACTTAGCACATCATCTGGCACATAAGAGGTACTCAAAAATGCTTTTACCTGCCTATCTAATCACCTACCTTTTCATCTTTATTGTTTTATGGCCTGCTTCCCCTTTAGGGTTCAGCCAGAGCAGTCTTCTTGCTTTTTCACATGCACACTGCTCTGTTCTCTGTCTCCTTGCCTTTGAACTGCTTGTCCCTTATTTCTGGAATGCACTCTCCCATTCCCCATAGCTTTAGAAGCCCTTGTTTCCTTTCAAGACTCAGCTCAAATAGCATCTTCTACTTGAATCCCTTTAAACTGGGGCTCAGTGCGACAACTGGAATGAGAGTTCTTTAATTAAAGGAAATTAAAAATGAGAGGGAAGTGATCAGTTTTTTCTACTCATTTCAATTCCTTCCTTTGGTGGTGGCAAATGCTTGTCCAAATGAGTGATTGTGTAGTAACCTAGTATCTGTGCAATATCAAGTCATTTGCATTTCCCATAGTGAGGAAAAATGCTATTTACTGTTAAAAATTTTTTTGATGAGAAAATTCTGAGAGGCGGAGCCCAGATGGTGGAGTAAAGACAGGGACTTGCCCAAGCTCTCCCCTAAACCACTCCAAACACCTCTAAATAATCACTTTAAACAAATTTTAAAATGGCAGAACCCACAAAAAAGATCAAATGAAACCATTTTGCAGCCCAAGACTACTTAGAAGGCTGGTAGGAAAGGTCTGTGGCACAACATTGAGAGAGAAACTTAGTTCAGAGGGGGCTATGACAGTACAACCCAGACCCCAGCAAACCAGCAGCAGGCCTTGGGAGCCACCGAGTCAGCAGCAGCAGCAGCAGCAGTAGCAGCTGCTGGAACTGTCAACCCACAGACAGTAAGGGGGTTGAACAACTAGTCAGAAGAAGATTATAGGGGTCTCTATGCTAACGCTGAGGCAGGACTGTTGCTTTGCCCATACTCAGATCTTGGTCACAGTCCTGGGTGGCAGTCCCAGGGTGAGGAGCACAACAGAATTTATAGCCATAGTAGAGCAGGGATCCTCCTCAAAGTTCCCCGACAGGTAAGAGTACTTGTGGTCGCTCACAGGCTAGAGAACAAGCCATGAGAGTAGTAAGTGCTTATCCTTAGATCAAACCACCTTGGAACAACTGAAAACTTACAGGTCTCTAGAAGTATCTCTGAAAATAGCTGCACAAAACCCCTGAAGCTTAGGACAGTGTGCCCTCCACTCTGTAAACAGACCCTAGTTTAACAAAGAATTAAAAATCCAGTAACAGCCTGGGAAAATGATCAAACAACAGAAAAAAAATTCTGACCATAGAAATTCTGACAATGAAATCAAAATGCACACTAATGAGATGACAAAAATCAAAGTTCCTACCTCCAAAACTCCTAAGAAGATATGAATTGGTCTCAGGCCATGGAAGAGCTCAAAAAGGATTTGAAAACATTTTTTGAAGTAAACATATCCTTTTAAAAATGACAAGGATGGCCACAAAAGTCATAAAACAGACACTATGAAGTGAACCTTA
>JAQQSK010000531.1:0-17491 GCA_028658325.1 Potorous gilbertii
GCCTTTGCATTTGAACCAAACTTACTAACTAACTTTTCCTGGTTTTCAATCTTCCCCACCCCTCTCTGTGCCCCATACCCAAAACCTGGCCTTCTTCATCTGAACATGACTGGTCAAGTTCTCTTTCTTCAAGGCCTAGCTCAGAGGCCACCTCCTCTAGAAAGGCTAAATAAGAAATTTAGGGTAGGAGAGATCACTGTGACTGCAGGGAAGGAAAGGCATCAGGAAAGCCTTCACAGCTAGACCTTAAAGGAAGGTGTGAATTTCTTATTGTAGTTTGTGTGGCTCTCTCCCTGGCCAGAAGTCTTATATTCTCCTTTGTCTCCTTCATGCTTTTCTAATTGTTGCATTTTGTCATAGAACATATTTCAAATTGCAGGGAAATCTGGATTTCACCTAATCTAAGCACCTTATTTTACAGAGAAGACTTAAACCCAGAGAGGGGGAAGTGACTTACAAATCTTAGATTGTAGAATTTGATCTAGTAGCAACCACAGAATCCAAGTCCGACCCCCTCATTTTACTGAGGAGGAAACTGAGGCCTAGGAAAGGGAAATGACTTGCTAGAGGTTACATAGCTAGGAAGTGGCAGGATCAGAATTTGAACACAGGTCTTTTGACTCAAAATTCGTTGCTCTTTCTAGTACAGAATGTAAGACCCTTGAGTTCAGGAAATGTATCATTCATTGTTTTGTGGCTCCCAGAGCCTAGAACATGGTATATGTGACCCTGTTACATGTTCACTAAAATTGTATCTAAAGTCTGAAAGCCTGTACCAGGCTCAAGTGAATGGGCATCTCATTCAGGCAGTTTGCTCAATCCCAGACGGTTAGTTTCACTTACCTGGGGAAAAACCTTCCCAACCAAATGAAAACTTGGCCTTCAAGGCAGCGTCAGGAAATGAAACTTTGTTTCTTAAACTTCTTCAAGTTTTCAGGCAGGACTGACTGTAGACAGTATGGACTAGGAATAACGAGATCTCAAGGTGGGAGGAGGGATTCTGAGCTGCCAAGGTCATGTGCAAAGCAAGTCTAACACAGCTTATGTGGACTTGAAAACCATCACTCATTTCCACTCAGGGCTTCTTCTGACCTTGAAAATATCTAACGGAAGGTGCATAGACAAAAGTCCAGATGTCAATTAAATCATAAGAATGATTGCTGACCCAAGGAAACCTTTTGCTTCTAACCCATTTAACCTTAACAGACATGCTCCAAGAATTTGTCTTCTCTTCCAGGGAGGTAGCAGCTTCCTCCTATTGGGGAAGGCAGTAATACTAACATATTTGGGGGTGGGGTGGGGAAAGATAAATAGAACATTGGTCTCTGTAGGCTGAATGATGGGAAGTTTTTTTTTTTTAATCAAATATGAACACTAAAAATGTGATTCCTGGTGATGGGATGACCCAACCACCACCATAGCAACAGCCAATGTTTTCCGATAACAACTAAGGGAAAGGTTGCCTATCACTGCTTTAGCTCTATTGGCTAAGTCCTCATATCCTCAGCAACCAGTGAAGAATGGATATGGCTAGGTGCCCTTATTCACACCATCCAAATAATATAATGGCTGAGGGCCAAACTCTGGCTAATGGGGTCACTGCAGTAAAGTGGAAAGTTTACTGAACTTGGAATTAGGAGAAAATTTATTTCTAATGCTGGCAGTGATAATGCTGAATGACCTTGGACATGTCCTGTTTTGAACCCTTTCTCCACCTCAGTTTCCGACTCAAGCAAATGCTAGCACCTAGTATCTCATTTGGATGAGATGATTTGAGGCTATGTGGGCTGATGATATTAACTAGCTGATGATTACAGGGGCATAGATGGCTAACGCCAGATCTCGGGAGAACAAGCAGAAATTATTAGTGGTATTGGAAATTAATTTGAGTGACAGAAGATCAGCAGGATTGATCACTTTTAGTATGTGATTGATGCTTTTGGAAACCCAGTTGTTGAGCAAACTATTCCAGTTTCTTCCTCATTATATTCAACATTATCTAGACTTGGGTAGCTAATACTAACATTAACTGGAGAATGGACTTTTTTTTTTTGAGAATGAACTTTCTCTGTAAAACAGATATTGTCATAAGCAGGGAATAAGTGATAATAGGACTTGCCAGGACCCAGGGACCAAATAGACCTGTAAGGAAGGGGTGGAGGGAAAAGGAGAAGATAATATAACAGTAGCAACTCACATTTTAATAGAATTTTAAGATTCATGGAATTTTTTCCTCCAAACAACCCTGTGATGTATATAGTCAAAGTATTAGCATTCTCGTTTTACAGAGGAGGAAACCAAGGCTCAGAGAGAGGAAAACAACTCTCTATGGTGAAGTCACACAGCTGTAAATGATAAAGCTGTTTTGAACTGGTAATCCCTGGATGCACATCTAATGTTAATTCTGCCACACTTTATTGGAAACCCAGGGAGATGGCAGGTATTTGGTATAAGGGTTGTTGGGAGCTATCATCTTATCTACATTTTCAGGCTCTGCTGCTGTGTTCTGCATACATCTGGTGCTGAATTGATGTTTTTTAATTACATATGAAATTGATCAATCTCTTCAGGCCCTATCTGGGAGGGCCCTTCAGTCTCTGGGCCCTCTCACCTTAGCCAGGCTACCCAGATAGTAGCTGTATGTCTGCCCAGGGATTTCCCCAAGTGATGCTGAACTTTTCAAAGCTGACAGCCACAGAGTGGATGAGATCGACTTCTAGTCTTCCAGACTCCCACTGGGACTCCAGAGCTTGGGCTACCCAAAGCATGTAAACAAAGGATGCAAACAAAGGATACAATTGAATCTTGGAAACTCAGAATAATGGCCTCCTTCCTGAGTGGACTGATGCCATGCTACATGTCAGGTACTGTTTAGGTTCCGTCTTTATCATCACCAGCTCAGTGTCTTCCTGGCCAGTGGGAAGGTATCTCTTCAAAAATATTCCTAATTCTCCTATATGGCTCTTGGTCACAGACACGTTACTTATTACCTGATATAGCAAATATATTGCTTGATGAATTGAACACCCTATTGGGAAGCATCAGTTACATTGGATTTACACTGACTCTGGCCGCAGAGGACTTGGGTACAAATCCCGCCTATGATGCTTACTACTTGCATGACCTTGGGCAAGTAACCTTCCTGCACCTCAGTTTCTTTCTCAATAAAATAAAGGGATTGGATTAGATAGCCTTGCAATTCTAGATCTCAGAACTTTAGTAGCAATCTCCCTGGGCCTGTTTCTTCCCAAGATGAGGAGGTTGAATTCCATGGCTCCTGAGGTCCCTGCCAGCTTTAGATCTATGATCAGAAGTCACTTCACTTTTCTAGCCTCAGCCTCCTTCTTGGTAAATTGAGGGAGTTGGACTAACTGACCCTTAAGATAGCTTCTAACTTTAAATCTATAATTTTCTGTGTAAGAAGCATATAAGAGGCGACATGGTCAGCCGAGTGGATAGAGAGCTAGCCTCAGAGTTCCAGATACCAGGGATCACACCTCCCCTCTGACACATGCTGCTTGTGTGACTGTGTGCCCTTGCAGGGCCCTAGACAATTCTCTTTGATGATAAACTGTAGAGAAAATGCCAAGCCACATTAGTAGGAGTTTTTTCCCCATGGAACATTCTACTCCAATGAAACCCCAGGTTAGGACCAAAACCAAGGAGGATGTGGGTCACAAGAAGTTTGGGTAGCTATATAGTTGGAAGGAGTGATCCTTTCAGATTTTCAAAGTGCTCTACAGATACTATCTCACGTGATCCTCTTAATAGCCCTGTGTTCTTATTGCTCCCATTTTACAGATGAGGAAATAGAGACTCAGAAAGTTTAAATATATTTTGCCCAGGGTTACACAGTGAGTTAATATTTAAGATTCAAACCCAGGTCTTGATGACTCCAAGATCAGGGTTCTATCCATTGTTCCATATTGTCTCTCAAAGAAGGAGCACTGGATTTGGACTCAGGAGACCTAGATTTGGATCCTAGCTCCGACATTTTTCCCCTGTGTAACCTTGAGCCAATCACCTTTTCTCTTTGAGTCTCAACTGTTCCCTCTGGCAAACAGAGTTAATAGCTTATTAGTAACAGCCTGGAGCAACTCAGTGGCACAGTAGATAGAGTGCTGGGCCTGGAGTCAGGAAGAATGATTTTTCCTGAATTCAAATCTGGCCTCAGACACTTAATAGCTGGATGACCCTGGGCAAGTCACTTCACCATGCTTGCCTCAGTTTCATCATTTGTTCTCTGGAAATAAGTTTGGACTTAGAATTTAGAATTAGATGAAATTTAGAATTAGATAGACCCTTCTAGACTATTATTGAACCCCCTCATTTTTCAGAGAAGGGAATTGAGGCCAGTAGAAGGCAAGAGTTTTACCCAGGCTCACACAGGTTAGTCAGGACTTAAACTTAGGGCTTCTGACTCTTAACACAGAATTCTTTCCATTACAGGGGCTCACATAGCATTTTTTTGGGTAGGGACAATGCTTGTTAATTGATTGACTGACTAATTGTTCACACCTCTTATCATGTTTTATAGTTATTTCTGTAGGTGTTGCAACCTCTTACTAGACTGTACTCTATGATTAGGTCTAATGTAAACTGGGCATCATGTCAAATGAAATAAAAGAAAATTAGCCAGCATGCCACTTATCCATCAAGAGGAAGGCAAAGGAGGTAAATTTCCTTTTTTTGAATAATACTTTTTCTAATTACATATAAAAACAATTTTAAACATTCATTACAATTTTGAGTTCTAAATTCTCTCCCTTATTCCCTCCCCTTATTCCTTCCTCAAGAAGGCAAGCAATTTAATATAGATTATACACATGTGATCATGCAAAACATTTCCATATTAGTCATATTGTGAAAGAAAACACAGGCCAGAAAAACCCCCCAAAAATATGTATTTTTTAAAAGTAGGTTTCAATCTGCATTCAGACTACATTAGTTATTTCTGGGGAGGCAGTTAGCATTTTTCATCATAACTCGTTTGGAATTGGCTTAGATCATTTTATTGCTGATAATAGCTGTCATTCACAGTTGATCATCATACAGTATTGTTGATACTGTGTATAATTATTTCCTGGTTCTACACACTTCACTTTGTATCAGTTCATATAAGTCTTCCTGGATTTTCTTGAAAGCATCCTGATCATCATCTCTTATAGCACAATAATATTCCATCACATTTTCCATCATATAGAAAATATCCAGCACATTTTTCAAAGACTCTACAGACATCTCCTTTCCACCCAATAAGGAAAACACCACCCACCCCAAAATATCTCTTTTTCCAGAAGGTTTTTCCATTCTTCTGACCTGAGGTGAGGATGCAATAATTTATGATGATTTAGAGTTTTGTTGAAAGAAAGGCTTACTGAAAAGGGGAAGTCATCTCTCTGCACATTAAGGAAGTGAAAAATCACTGTTGGAGCTGGGCAAAGGAAGAGATGGACCTCTTTCCTGGATTCCTGCCTGACATTTATCGGTGATATTGATGAATGTGTGCTGAGGGGCTTCTTGCCTTGTGATCACGATTCTTTAAGGAAATTCCCATTTGGGACAAGAGCCCCTAGATCTTGTCTTGCTTGCTCCTACTTCAAAACTTTTAAGTTGGAGCCAGAGGACCTCACTAGATATTTCAATTCTGTTATTTGCTACCTGTGTGACTTTGAGTCATTCATTTTCCTCCTTTGGGACTCATTCAACCACTATTCTTTTCTCGATGAATAATGTTGAATGGTGGAGAGAGCACTGGACTTTCAGTCCGCAAGGCTTGGATTCAAATCCCACCTTATACACTTATTAGCTGTGTGACCCTGGACAAATTCCTTAACCTCTCTGTGCCTCAGTTTCTTCATCTATAAAATGAGGATAATAGTAGAATGTTCCACAAGGTTGTTGTGAATATCCAATGAGATTTTATATGTGTGTGTGTGTGTATGTGTGTGTATGTATGTATGTAAAGCTAATTGCAACCTTAAAAGTGTTATATAAATGTGAGTATAATTCTACCTTGCCTCCTCTTGGTAATGGGCTATTCTCTCTGCTGCTGGAGGATGAGATAGACAAAAAAGAAGATCAGAGCTATCCACGGGTAAGGAAGGAATACATACTCATCATTAGATTTCTCATTAGGGGCAAAAAGCCTTTGGATTCATCTCATCATTAAGTCACCACAACGTCCGAGCTTTCATGGAACCACAGGAGTCAAAGCTAGTCCTTCTAGACAATATTTGGTATTATAGGTGTCCCATCTGGCAAGGATGGGTCTGGTATTCAGAGGGGAAAAGAAGAAAGTTGGTTTTAGAATCACTTGATGGGTTGCTTCCCTAGAACCTAGCCATTCATTTGCCTTTGGATAAAATACTTGTTTCCCTTCTCTGCTCAGCTCCTAAGAAGAAAGTAAAAGATCAAACAGAGAGCACAGATGGTGCAGTGGATAGGTCACAGTCTGTCAGTCAATCAACCAACCTTTAAGTACTTTGCTATGTGCCAAGGACTATACTAAGCATAGTAGGGATACAAAGAAAGGCAGTCACAAAGACGAGTTCAAATTCTCACTCAGATACTTACTAGCTATTTAACCTTGAACAAAGTCACTTAAACTCTCGGCATTTCAGTTTTCTTATCTGTAAAATGGGGCTAATAGTAGCACTTACCTCATGGGATTGTGAAGCTTGAATGAGTTAACATATGAAAAGCAGTTAGTAAATCTGAAAGCATTGTATAAATGCTAACTCTTGTGATTTTGATTATAAACAATATGTTCAGCAGTGTGATGAAGTGGTCAGAGTTTAGGATTTAGGGTCAGTAGAGCTGACCCTAATGCTGATTTGGATATTTTTACCGTGTGACTTTGGGCAAGTTACTTCTCTGGGTTTTCACTGCCTGCTCTGCAACATGATAGGGCTCTCAGTGTATTTGGATCTTCAGGCATATGCTACAGGCTGAAGAGACTAGCTTACTAATTAGAGGATGATGAGAGAGCAATGCCCAAAATGGAACAGCTAGGTGATGTTGCTGTGGATAGAGTGACAGGCCTGGGGTCAGGAAGCTCTGAGTTAAAATCTAGCCTTAGACACTTCCTAGCTGTTTGCCTCAGTTTCCTCATCTATAAAATGAGATGGAGAAGGAAATGGCAAACCACTCCAGTATTTCTGCTAAGAAAACCTCAAATGGGGTCATGAAGAAGCTGAGAAGACTGGAAAACCACTGACCAATAACAAAAATGTCCAAAATGGAACTCATTTCTCTCCAAATCACTCCCCTCTCAACACTTCCCTATTTTCCTTCCATTGATGGCACCACTATCCTTCCTATAATCCAAGTTCTCAACCTTGACTCTTTCCAAGTCTAATTAATTTGATTTCCATAACATCTCATGTCCATATCCTTCTCAGGTAGGCAGCACCATAGTGCACACAGAGTGCCAGCTAGGCCTGGAGTTAAGAAGAACTGAGTTCAACTATGACCTCAGATACTTATTAACTGTGTGACTCTGGGCAAGTCACATATTCTCTGTCTCAGTTTCCTCATCTGTAAAATTGGGATAAGATTTCCTCTTAGCTCTCAGGATCATTGTTAGGCTAAGATAATATAGTATTTATAAAAAGTACTTAGCACAGTGCCTGGCACATAGTTGACACTGTATAAATATTAGTTGTTACTGTGATGATGATGATTTTCTTGACTCATATAGCCTCTATTCTCTCATCACATCTCACTTGGACTATTTCAATAGCCTCCTCCTTGGTCTTCCTTCCCTCTAGTCTCTTCTCTCGCCAATTCTTTCTTTGTATAGCTGCCAAATGGCTATTCCTATAGTGCAGGTCTGCCTATGTCACTCAACTGCTCAAGGAAGCTCTGGTGGCTCCCCATTGCCTCTAAGATAATAGATAAATTTCCTTATTTGGCATTTAAAGTCCTCCAGTATCTGGCTCTAGTCTACATTTTGAGGCTTATGGCATATATATTTGTTCTGCATTCAACCCATGTGACCATCTCCATTCGTCCTGAGCTATGCCTTGCCACTGGACCCAGATGGCTCTGGAGGAGAGAGTGAAACTGGTGACTTGTACAACCCTGCCTCACTTAAATCCAATTCACTTGTGCAAGTCATGACATCACCTGCCTGATGTCATTGTTCGTCTTCAAGAATGAAAGACAAAGAAACTAGGAATTAAGGATTCTAGCCAAACCACCCTACTGAATCTCAATGACTTTCTATTGCCTCTAGAATGAAATAGAAAATGCTCAGTCATTTGCGCCCCCCCCATATAATCTGGCCCCTCCCTCCTTGGGTGCTAGACTTGGAAGCAGAGGATTTTAGTGAGAATTCTGGTTCTTCTGTCTGCTACTGTGAGACTTGGGGCAAGTCATGTTGCCTTTCCAGACCTCATTTTCCTCATTTTTAAAATCAGAGAGGTGAACTCAGTGACTTCTGAGGTCTCTTCCTGCTCTCTGTTTATGATCCTGTGGGCTGAGGACATAAGTGAATTGTACTGGATAACTGTTAAGAGTCTCTTTCCGCTCTCATATGATAGTCCTATAATCCTAGAAATACCTTGCAGTCTTATTTCAAATTTTTCTCTTTCCCACATCCTATTGTCTGGCTAACCATTCACAGCAGGTGGCATTCAGCCTCAAGTCACTGTGCCTTTGTACAAATGGTCCCTCAGTTGATGTTCCCATGGCATGAAGAAGGGAGCAAGGAGTAAGAGCTAAAGTGGTAGACTTTGACTCTGGCAGACTGAAGTTCAAATCCTGCCTTAGGTATTTATTCACATCATGGTGTGATCCTGGGAAAATCATTTCATCTTTCTGGGCCTCATCTATAAAATGAAGGCATTGGATCTGTTATCTCAAAGACCTATTTCTAAACACATGATCTTAGGACCATCCTGTTTGCTCACTTCTGGGCACATGCTGATTTACCTATATTTTTCCCAAAATACGTACTGAGGAAAAAGCACCAGCCTCCAGATATAGCCTGACCAGGACAAAATGAAGTAGAATTTTTCCCCTTTCGGTCACCCTGCCTCTCTAAGTGCTTAGGTTTACTTTGCATTTATAGTGACCATGTTTTACTGTTGCTTTATATTGAGTTTGTAGTCCACTAGGGTCCCCAGATCTTTTTTTATGAAAGTTAGCATCTAACCATACCTTCTTCATCTTGTCTTGAATGGAATGGAAACACATTTATTTAATAATTACTTTGTGCTAGGGATACGAATGTCAGAGTGAGACAGTACTCACATTCTAATTGGGAGGCAGAGTGCACATAAGAAGGATTATTTGCAGGGCAGATAGAAAGTTTGAGTGGTCCTTAAGGTATGTGTGTTCATTCTTTGGTGCTGAAGAAGACCATGTCATCAGAGAAATAATGACATAACTTGCAATTGACTTTATTTTGAGTGAGGGAGGGCTGTGCAGGTCACCAGCCTCACTTCTCCTGCAGAGCCACCTGAATTCAGTGACCAGATATTCATCAGGATGACTGGAGATGACCCAGGATGAGGCATTTGGGGTTAAGTGACTTACGCAAGGTTACACAACTAGTGAGTGTCAGGTGTCTCAGGTGAGATTTGAACTCAGGTCCTCCTGACTCCTGCACTGGTGCTTTATCCACTTAAACCACCTAGCTGCCCCTCCTTAAGGTATAGTCATAGAGCCAATGGCAAGACCCAGAGGATGTACTATGGGAAAAAGAGAGACTCTGGTGTGATTCAGGTGGGTGGAGTTCTATCTGAGATTGTAGGGGGATGAAAAGATTCCACTCTTGTCTGATAAGCTCTTCCTTTTGGTGTCTTGTAATAGTCTCTGAGTGGCCAGGGTTCAGGTATCTGTCATCTGATACATTAAAAATTGATTTTTTCTAAAGCCCAAGTGTAGTAGTACTTGACATTTCTCCCTCTTAAATGTCATTGTATTAGATTTTGGTCCATTGTTCAAGCCTATTGAGATCTTCTTGGATCCCAGATATATCAGTCAGCATATTAGTGATCCCACCCAGTGCCATGTCCTCTGCAAATTGGACAAGCTTGCCTTTATCAAAGTCCTCAAGAAAATTCTTTACTCTTTGACCTCATCCTATATTGAACTAGTTTTCATTTTTGTAGCACGTTAAGATTTATTGTGGAATTTTCACACAACAACCCAGAGAGGGAGTTAGTGCAAATGTTGTCAATCCCATTTTACAGAGGTTCAGAAAATTTAAGTGATTGCCCCAGGATCACTTGTTAGTAGGATTCAACTCCAGACTTCTTTCCATACTACTTACCTGAACACAGTGTTCAGTGAAAAGAGTATTGGATTTGGAGTCAGAGACCTGAGTTCAAATTCTATCTGTACTATTTACTATCCATGTGACCCTGGGCAACTTATTTCTTCTCTTGAAGCCTCAGTTTCCTTTTCTGTAAAAGAAGATGATTGGACCAGATGTTTCCTGAAGTCCCTTTTAACTCTAGATCTAGGATGCTATGTGTGCTTTCGCACGTCACCTAAATTCTCTGCGTCTCAGTTTCCCCATCTTCAAAATAAAAAGTTTGGCTGCAATGAGCTCTAAGATCCCTTCCCATACTACATCTGGGATCATCTTTGCTGTTATTTTCAAAGCAAGCCCTTATATTCTCTTGAAACTCTTAATATGCACTAAAATATAAGACAGTGCTTATTTTTTGAGAACGAAAAAATCATCTTCCCTTAAGAGAGATATACCTGGAAGGCTCTGGAAGGATGATCAAATGAGATTATCCATGGAATTCTGAACAGCTCCACTGTGGCCATGCTCTGGGTTGCCTGGGGCAGTTCTATCATGTGAACAAGTAAGGTCAAAGGCAGATCCCTTGGCATCCTATGGATCTAATCGAAGGAACATCTCCCCCATCCCCAACCCCCAGGGCTCTACTGGCCAGCTTCATTCGTAAGTTTCAACCTTTAAATTTCTTTTTGTCTTTCAGCCCTTTGCCTGGGAAGGTACTAAAGATTCAGGAGTGGAGCAGGCAGACAGTGTCTTTGAAAATGGAGGCACATGCTCAGCTGTTGTCTACCAATCAATGTTGAAGAAGCTAGGATTTTCCTGACTCCTTTATTTTGAGCCTGGAATAAGGCATTTTGCCTTTTCCTTTAAGGAAGGTCCTAGCAAAACTTGACATTGGCAGCCACTGATACTAAGTGCCTTTTTCTATATTGCTTCAACTTCTTTTATTGCAAACACCCCTGTGAAGTTGTTACCTCAAGAATTATTAACCTATTTTATGGTTGATCAAAGTGAGACTCTGAGGGATGATGTTCTCCTTCACTGAAGAAATCAGAAATACAGGCCCATTCCTTAGGACTGTCTACAGAGGAGGAAAAGCAGTGGAGTTCCAAATTCTAGTCCTGACTGTATCATTAACTGGCTGTATGTCCTTTTTTGCAAGTTCATTCCCCTTGCCAGGCCTCATTTTCCTGTTAAATGAAAGGGTTAGAATTCATCAAAATACACCTTGTGGTTGAGAAGACAACCCACCAGAGGGACCTACTACCCTTCTTGTTTCTCTTTCCTAGTCTAGCCTACCCAGAACCCATCTAGGCTGCTTGACCACTTACATCATTTGGATAAAACGGGAGTCCCCAACTCTTATGCCTTCCCTTGATGGTGGAATCCCAGGCCTTACTTTCAGCCCCACCATTGCATCTTATGATCTACCATGTCTCTAAATTCTCCAAAATTTCTAGCCCAGTCATCTGATCTACTGATGTAACCTAAATATCCCTAGACTTTACCATCTGCCCTAATGCTGCTCCCTTAAGATTTCTAGAACTTTATATCTACCCTGAAAAAGAACTTTTCTCTGTGTTATTTTCTGGGTCAATTGGAGTGCGTGATTTTTCTATTTGTATCCCCAGTTTAAACACAATGCTTGGCACATAATAAGTACATTGACCAATGCTCATGTATTCATTCAATTTGAAGCTCAAAGGGACCTCAGAGATCACCTTGTCCCTTTACAGAGCAAGTGACCACAAATTAGAAAGGAAAAGAGACTTGGGCAAAATCATACATAGCTAATTCACAAGAGATCTGTGATAAGAACCCAGGTCTTCTGGTTTTAAGTCCAAAGCTTTTGCTGCTCTACTTTTCACTCTAATTTTCTTCTTCATAGTATAGTGGAAAAAGGACTGGAATTAGAGTTAAAAGACTACATCAAGTCATGACTTTGTCCCTCTCTGTGTGACCTTGGGCAAGTCACTTAACCTCTCTAAGCTTAATAAAAGAAGTTTATAGGATTTGGTACTAGAGGGGAATTTAGAGATAGTCAGATGGCACTGCAGCGGATAGAATGTGGGGTTTAGAGTCAGAAATACTCATCTTTCTGAGTTCAAATCTGGCCTCAGACACTTACTAGCTGTGTGACCCTGGTCAAGTCACTTTACCCATTTGCCTCAGTTTCCTCATCTGTCAAATGATCTGGAGAAGGAAATAATAACCTAATATATAATATTAATATAATGTAATGTAGCATAATATAACATAATGTAATCTAATATGATATATGACATGAGATGATATGATACAATATAATTAATATAATAGTAATATAATATAACATAACAAAATAAAATATAATACACTAACTCTAATATTTTTGCCAAGAAAACTCTAGTCACAAAGAGTCAAACACAACTGAACAACAAAAAGTTTAATCTCCTCACTTTAAAGACAAGAAAAATGAGGCCCCAAAAGGTGAAATGACATAGCCAAGGTCATGCAATGATGTTGATGATGATGACGACAGAGGTTGTGTACTGGTCATGGTGATGGTGATGG
The DNA here is from genome assembly GCA_028658325.1 of Potorous gilbertii. Classification (NCBI taxonomy): domain Eukaryota; kingdom Metazoa; phylum Chordata; class Mammalia; order Diprotodontia; family Potoroidae; genus Potorous; species Potorous gilbertii. The sequence continues at coordinate 12,815 of JAQQSK010000531.1, forward strand.
TGGTGGTTATGAGAATGACAATGATATGGTAGAGCCAAGAATCAAGCACAGGACTTTTGAAGCTAAATTCAATCCTACGCTATCGGGCTATTTTGGAGAAGAAAGTGGTTAAACTGGTCATTAAAAGCACCAACTTTCTTTATAATGACCTAAGGTTTGACAAAAGAATGGGCAGTGCTATCCTGAGGTGAAAAGATTCATCTGAATTGACCTTCCCATGAGGGTATGAAAAGATGTAATTTAAATAGCCAGAAAAATATCTTGTTCATAGCAGACACTGACACTCAGTAGGTATTTCATAAACACTTCTTGACTTGAATTGAATTTGTGCTCTGGGTCTCAGGAAAGCAAACCCTCAGTCTCATCCACAGCTCCCTGCCTTTGTATCTCCAGAAGCCCATTCTCAAGCATTTCCTGTACCTCCTGGGATGGTTTTTCCAGAAGAATTTTGATCCATGAAGTTATGTTCATCCTTTCTCTGAGCTCCTGGAAATCCACACTCCTCAAATTTAGGGAACATAGAACACTGTGCTTGGCTTTCCCCTCTTCTGTCACCAATCCCCAGCTGGACTCCCCCACCTGTCCTATCATTTCACTTTCAGCAGCAATTCCCCTTCATTGCTTCATCCAACTTATGAAGGATAAAATTGTCATTAAATTATTGAAAATACATGTCTCAGTCAATTGCATTCACTTATAAAATTCTTTTGTCTTTTTAATGAGCTCTGCACCCTAGATAGGACAGCGCTGGCTCCTTATGGTGAGAATTACTCTTATGGAATGTAGCCATTGCCAACAAAGAGTTGGTTTTTATTCTTTTCTTTTCCCTTAGAAATATTGCAAGGAAAAACCTATGTAATCCTTAAGGCCCTAGAGCAGGGGTTCTTAACCTTTTTTGTACCCAGGACCCTTTAGGTTATTTGGTGAAACCTGTGAATGGATCCTCTTCTCACTGTAATGTTTTTAAATACACATAATAAAATGCATAGAATTTCATAGTCATATAGTCATATAGAAATATGGTTATCCTGATGTTATAAAAAACCCCAAAAGTTCATGGACCCTGGATTCAGAACTCTTTGCCCTAGAGAAATTCAAGCTATAACTCTGGAGCTACATCTTGAGAAGACAACTCTAGACTCCAGCTGGTAGATTGGTCTGCTTAGTTCAGCCCAGGGGATGAATAATCCTTCTGGCAGTGGAGAGAGGGGACAGGTTATTCTAGCCTCTGGTTCCTCTTAAGATCTTTCCTATCCATACATTTTTGAACTTATCATTAGACTTTGAAGATAGCTCTGGAGTTCATGGCAAACTGTGCGAATGATAATATCTACCCAACCCCCCTCTGGGTGTTGTTTTGGGGAAAGGGCTTTGGAAATCTTAAGCTGTTACTGAAATGGAAGCTATTATTATACTGTAAAATCACAAGAATGATGAGGGGTAATTCTGAGGAAGTGGACCACAGGTTTATAAGGATCTTAGAACTGTTTAATTCAAGACAGGTAGGTATCTTGACAGAGCATCTGGAAGATCAGACTTGGTGTTTGCTAGCTGAGTAGTCCTGGGCAAGGCACTCAGCTTCCCAGGGCTTCAATTCTCTCATCTGTTAAATGAGAAGATTGGCCTTGATGATCTCTGGTTGAAGGAAGATGGCAGTGCAATGGAGAACACTGGACTGGGAGTCAGAAAAATGATTCCAAATCCAGCTTTAGACACTTACTAGCTCTGTGACCCTGGATATGGATGTCAATAAACCTCTTTCTGCCTCAGTTTCCTCATCTGTAAAATGGGCGTAATAACAGCACCTATATCCCAGGCTTGTGAACATTAAATTAGATAATATTTGAAGGTGCAGTTAGGTGGTGAAGTGATCCTGGAGTCACGAGGAGCTGAGTTCAAATGACCTTAGACACTTGACACTAGCTGTGTGACCCTGGGTAAGTCACTTAACCCTGATTGCCTTAGAGAGAGAGAGAGAGAGAGAGAGAGACAGACAGAGACAGAGAGAGAGAGAGACAGACAGACAGACAGAGACAGAGAGACAGAGAGAGAGACAGATATTTGTAAAGCATTTTGTAAACCTTGAAATTCTATATAAGTATTAACTATCATTTATTACCATTTTTTTTGTCATTGTTATTATAGATATTCTGACTGTATGTATGCGATCCTTGAAGACAGGGGCTATTATTCCCCATTTCTTTGTATCCTCCAGAGTTTAGCACAGTACCTGGTACATAGTTCATTTTATAAGTTGGGTGATAGGAAGGGTCTCCACCTTCTTCACTCTCTACTTATGGCTACTTCACAATAATGAAATTAGGTTGATCCAGGGCAGGGAGGGGCGCAGTTGAGATCCTGTAAGATAAACCAGTAAGACACACCTCTTGTTGGTGATCTCCCAGTTGATTCTGCCTTAGACCATATGTTATAACTAGAAGTTTACCAGGACAGCTGCTTTGGCCTGGCTCGGTAGTTAGACCTCATTATGAGAAGTATTTTTGCTGATTTCTAAATAAGAATCTGGAAAATTCAACTGGCGAGATCTCTATCTTCTGGAAGAATCCAAAGTAGAAGAGAAAATCTTTGCTTGGTTTATCAATAGTCACACATCAATCCTAGCTTGGAATACCCCACTTCATCAGAAACTCAGATGCCAGGAGTCATTAGAGGATGGAGCCTTTAAAAAATCACACTTTGTCTTTTACTTGGCAATCACTTGGAGAGGTAAAAGCCACAGAGAGGAGAGGCCCTTCTACTTTCTGAGGTTGTGAAATACTCCCAGATTTTTCTCAAAGAGCAGGGAAATCAAAAGCCAGAAGACCTGCCATAATCTAGAATCAGGGTCTTCAAGGCGGGTGGTAATACACTTCATCAAGCATTTTTCATTTTCTGGTCTTCTCTTCTGGACTGCTTGGCAACATCCTCCAGACAGGGACTTCAGAGAATGATTTCTCTTCTTTCTCTCTCCAAGAAGCTCCTGTTTCTTGATGTGGGGGAGGTCACTTTTAATATAAAGAGAATAACTGGGAGCCATGATAGGGAGTTTCTTGAGTAGTGCAGTGAGGTGGTCAGACCTGCTTGAGACATAGCATTGTGATAGTTGGATGGGGGATGGCTTTTCTAGGAAATGGGATTAATTACTCATGTGAAATGCTCTCAAGGTAACAATTTGACTTTTTGGTAGTCTGGGAAAAGTAGATTTCTGGTTGCAAGACCTGGATTCGAATACAATACTAATTAGCTCTGTGTCTTTGGGAATGCAGCTTTGTAGGCTTCACTTTCTTCCTTTGGAAAATGAATAGATTGAGAGATGTTTTGAAGGATTCTTCCTTTCCAGCTCTAAATTATTATAGTGTTAATTCAAGGTGCAGTTTTTAAGGGAAATATTTTGAGACAGAAGAACCTTTCAGCCCCTGAGATCATAGCGTTTAGAGCTGAAATGGGGCCTTAGAGGTCATATGGTTCAACTGCTTCATTTTACAGGTCAGGAAGCAAAGACCCATAGAAGGAAAAGGACTTGTCCAATATTACACAGTCAAGTAGCAGACTGGAATCCTAACCTGGGTAACCAGGCTCCAAATCTGGTGTTCTTCCTATTACCTCCAATGCTCTGTCTTCTTTTGAAGACAGTCTAATAGTACCCCATAGATTTGTTAGGTCAACCTATGGTCTTGACTGGCCTTGACCTTCTCCCTCTTTCTTCAATATAATTCGCTTTGCATACCCTGACCTGAAAGTATAGTTTAGAAAGGGCAAACAGGCTAGGTGGTATATAAATTGATGTTGTTTATTCTCTTAAAACTAGCTAATACATGTATACATGGAGTCAGAGCTTTAATTCTGACTGTCTGAAAAAAGAATGAGAAGTCCTATATACATTTTAGAACAATCCCAACTCAGGATGTCTGTCACTCAAATTTATGATCTCCCTATGTGTTTAACCATAGCATAAGAAAGGAATTTTCTTAATTGAATAGGTTGTAAATACGATAAGATAAGAGAGTTGGCAAAGTGTCATTTGAAATCACAACCCAGAACATCTATGTTTCCTTTACTGTTAACATGACATAACATAGTATATGTCCATAAAATATTAAGATAAGAAAAGTCCCATTATTCAAGATAGTGTCTTGGATTTAGGCACCTCATCCTTAATGGCCATAAACAGAGTATGGTTTTAGTCAACTTCATCTGGCCTTATAACTGCTGACACAAGAAGAAGCATTTTCTGGGTTTGCTCAGAGAAGAAAAAAAGCATGTCTGTTATGCCAGAGTACTGCAAAGCATTATGGTAGATTAAGCTCAGAGTGGGCAAAGATGATTCTCTTGAATGGCCAATCCAGGTTTTAGGCCTTTCACAAATCTTGGGGGTTCAAAATGGTTTGGGGAGGGGTCTACAATAGAAACAAGGACACAGGACATCAGAAGGAACATTTAGAGTTCTGGGTCTGCCAGTTAGTAGTTCTGTAACTTTAGATCAGTCACTGCACTTTTTTGGGTCTCAGTTTCCCCCTCTGTAAAATAAGGAACTTGGACTAACTGGCCTCTAAGATACCTTCTAGCTCTAAATCTGTGATCCTATGAGTCTTCCTCTCATCTTTAAAAGAGGAGAGTGAAAAAGATGTATTGAATAGAAATGCTAGGTCTGGAATCACGAAAACCTGAATTCCAATC
>JAQQSK010000532.1:0-17481 GCA_028658325.1 Potorous gilbertii
AACAGAGAGGTAGACAAATGGAATAGACTTGGCACCCAAGACACAGTAGGCAAGGAATATAGCAACTTCCTATTTGATAAACCCAAAGACCCCAGCTTCTGGGATAAGAACTCACTGTTCGACAAAAATTGCTGGGACAACTGGTTTTCTTGGCAAAGATGTTGGAGTGGTTTGCCATTTCCTCCAGCTCATTTCACAGATGAACTGAGACAAATGGAGTTAAATAACTTGCCTAGGGTCACAGAGCTAGTAAGTGTCTGAGGCTGGATTTGAATTCATGAAGATCAGTCTTCATGGTTCCAAGCCCAGTGCTCCATCTGCTGTGCCACCTAGCTATCCTCTGCCCTTGTTTACCTAGTCAGCATTATTATAGTAAGGGTTTAAATACCATTTTTATCTGATTTGAAGCCTAGATTTTCATCCATTAGGCCATATTAGACATCAAATAGTTGTAGTTACCTTTTATGTCTCAGTACTAGCTATTGACACATTATTTGCATCATTTATATGGAAGTGGCCAAACGTTCACCCATTTGACTTTTACCAGTTATGACCATGTTGAAATTACTGGGAATACCAATTTTATTTTTACAAAAATGCAATAAACTCTACCTTTAAGAATTTTGATATCTGTTGTGGATCAACAGTATACACAGGATATAAATATAGTATCCAGTACATAATATATAGATACAAGTATAGGATACAATATACACAAATACAAAATAGCTATAAAATACTTTCTAGTGAGAAGGCACCAGTGTCTGGGAGCATCAAAAATGACCTGAGATAGAATGTAGGATTTGAATTGGGTGTTGAAGGAAGTTAGAGACTGAAAGTGGTTGAGATAAAAAAAAAAAGTGGGGGGAGGAATTTCAAACACTGGAGAAAGGGTATACAAGGGCATGAAGATAAGAGATGGGAAACATACCATATAAAACATACCACAGAAAAGAGGGTGCTTTGCTTGAAACTGTTTAATGAGAAGAGCAACTTTGCAGTAAGACTGGAAAGGGAGGCTGGAACTCGATTGTGAAATACTTTAAAAATCAAAGAAAATAGTTTATATTTATTCTAGAAGATAGAGCCAATAGGATTTCTCGAGCAGGGAAGTGACCTGATCAAACCTATTCTTTAGGAACATCAATATGGCAGCCAGGTGGAAGAGGAATCAGAATCCAGACGGACTTAACATTCAGTCAGCCTCATAAAACTGTTTCTTTGCTATTAGGCTCTGAGAAAGGATGTGAAAAACAAGAATAAACTTCCTGAGGAAATTAATAATGTCATGGTATAGAAAGAAAACTTGGGGATAAGTGTATAGATCCAGGAGAATATGCTGATGTTCACATACTGATAGCTGAAACTCAAGAGCTGCTGTGATCAATGAGAGAGACATAGACGGGGCAGAGAAATAGACAGAGACAGAAGGTAGGAAAGTAACAAATGGATTTAACAAATATCTCATTATTTTTATATAATCCCTCATGTCCATAGTTATTTTTCTTTTACCCTAGCTATAAGAAAAAGCCAAATAAATGCTTACTGTCAACAGAAATTTTATGTATGTTCTTTACACATTGTTGGTCATAAACAATATGTAGTGTAGTGTAGAAATCTATTCTTTGGGAGAGACAGTATGACAGTTAAAAGATTGGTGAATTTTAAGACAAAGAGTCTCTTTTCAAACCATAACTCTGCCACTTATAGTTCAGTGTGAGTCTGGACTAATGACAACTTCTGTGGACTTCACTTTCCTTATCTGCAAAATAAGATGCTTAAACTCAGACACCTGAGGTCATTTTGAGTCTAAATCCATAATCCTAATAGAAACAAAATATTATTTCGTTTTTATAAAGTATTTTATTTTTAAAGTAAGATGTACTCCCACTCAAAAAACCCTCTGTTATAGAGAATTGGGACCTATAGAGGCTTGTCTTTGAGAATATTTAGATATTGATTTATCCTCTGGAGACTTTCAGTATTGCCAGTGTACCCAAATCCTCAGCACTCTGGAAGAAATTGAAGAAGTTACTTTCTTGTATGCAAATTCAAAGTGGTATGTAATGATTAGTCATCAGAATGTATGTGCTATTCAACATAACGTTGGAGAAATATGATTACTCATTGATGAAAACAAGATGATTTCTCTATCACCTCCTTAACAATCAGAAATGAGAAGCTTCTTTTTTGCCACAATTATGACATATTTTCAATTGGATGATTTTATTGAAGGCACAAATACCAAATTTACATGAAATTAAATTGGAAGGATGTCAAATATATGGAACTTCAAAATACCTTGACAAGTTGTAGTAATGGCTAGATGAAATAAGATTAAAATATGAATTTGTATATGTGTGTATGTATATCTGTATGTACATCTATAAGTGTGTATATACACACAAATATATACATATATGCATGTATTTGTACATGCACATGTACATATGTATGTATAGTTATCCAATTAGATGAGAGAAATGGCTAAATAACAATGATGTGAGGATTTTCTGTGGATTTTTATGGAATGCATGCTAGATAATCATCAACAGTATGATTTGTCAGTTTGAAAAAGGTAACATGAATAATAGATACATACCAACCAGAATTTTTCACAAGGTCCTATCTCAATACTTCACTTTTCATTTAAAAATATAAATGTATATTTTATCATTAATGACCCACTTACAGCCGCTGAGCTCTCTGTATTTCCTGAGTTCAATCCTAGGATTCCAGATTCAGGCTCTTTTTGGAACTATACTCAAAGCTTTTCCAGCTTATGAGAAATTGCCAGCCCTTATGTTCTACTGGCACAAACTTTGAAAAACTAGGATCTCTTCCATAGAAACAGTATTGCCTTATTAAAAAAAAAAAACAACAGTGGATTCACAATGAGACAGAAAGTTTGGCCTGAAATGCAATTTAGTCAAATGATCCACAGTGCTGATAGAAGAACCTTGTAGGAAGATGACAAATCAACAGAAAATTATACAGATTTGTGAAGAATTTTACAATTACATACATACACACATACATATGTGTAGGTATATATATACATGCATGTGTGCATATATGCATTTACATATATGTGTGTATGTATGCATACACACATTTATCAGTGGCTATAAATCCACTACCTTTAAACTAGCCTTCATTGTCATATATGCAGAAGGCACTTAAGAAGGTCCAAGTGCATATGGGGGTTGGAATTGATGAAGTAAATACAGAAGTTCCATGTGGAAGTAATATCTTGAAAGCATTGAGGGATAAAATTACAAGTTATCTCAAAGATGACAAGTAAAATAAAAAAAGCAGATGATATTAATACCCCCAGAAGGCCACTGAGAAAACCCAATAACTATTGACCTATATACCTACTTTGTCATATTTATAAATGGTTTATGGAAACAAACTATGCACATATAATGAGTATCATGGCAATACCTTACATCTCACACAGAAATTTGGGATGCCTATTTTTCCACTGAGCTGTTTTATTTATTTCAACTTGCCTTCACATTGACATGTCTAAGTTCCCTGTAGAGGCCTACCATTAAGAGGCTGCACTCAAATTTTCTAAAAGCAACCCTGCTTAACACCCATATTCAAGTCTTCTTCGGTGTATTTCAATTTACACAAATTCAACCATTCACAACGATGACACATTTAGATGTTAAACATAGCTATTTACTTAGCAGTAAGGGAAAAGAAAAAATAACAAAAGTTCTCACTTACTAAATCAAATGCATTAGGAAAAAATAATATATCACCACCCACACATAAATCTGGATCTCACTGTCCCACAAAGCAATTCTTTGGGCAGAGAGTATGTACATACAAATATTTTGCTCAAGGTAAAATGAGTGAGGAAAACTCAAGTGCTCAGGGTAACTAATAATGCTAGAAATTTAAAGTTTGTTTTCTTCTTTCTGTCTCATTAACTGTTGACTTTCATGTATCCATAAAAACTTCTTGAAAAAATGTAGCTTCTGTTTTGAACATATGCTTATGTTGCTAAACTGATCTGATCCAGGATGAGTTGGGATAACACATAGGTGAACATAACATCTCAATTAAACTACTAAATTTGCTAAGTGACTTCTCTGATTATCTACTTCCAATCTGTTCCTCTCCTGATCTGTATTTATTCCTCCGTAGCAACTACAATACCTATCACTTACAGTACAAACTTAGCTGATTTAACTTTGAAATCTTTCCTTTCTCTTGTCTCTCCTCTCATCTTTCTGAGTTTAGAATCTGGTTCCTCTCTGCAAATAACCCCAAATTAGCTTATGATGCATAACCATATTCACCAACTGTCTATAATCAAAAGAATCACCTTTCTCCAATATCTAGAAACGATTCTGTCATACTATAGTTTGTCACATTCAAAATGCAGAATAACTCTCAGAATGCTGAAAAAAGTAGAAATATTGATTAATTTATTCAGTAACAAGGTGTTCCATACAAAAGGAAACCTTATTTTTTAAAGTATTTATTGGCAATATTTTTAAAATATATTTACCACGAAGCAGATTGCTAAAGGGAAAGTAATTTTTGTAAAACAAATTTCTTTGAAGCATAACAGTCTTATTCTCTCATGCATCCTCTCTCCTTAACAAAAGAATGTATGCTCCTTCAGAAATGGAAGAAAATTGAGAGATAGGCAAAAATGGGAAAGGGGGTGAAAATAATTTGGTCTCCTCTCCACTCCACTATTTTTTAGGGAAAGGGAAAATTTATGGGTACTTATTCTTACCTAGGTGCAATAATTTCTGGAATTGAAAAGGCAAAAATTTTTCCATGGACCATTAAGTCAAAGATAGGACATTCAAAAATGCATAGAAAAGAAGCTATGCTGAAGAAAGAATCTTTAACTTTCAGGTCAAATATGTAAGAAAAAGACTCATTTCAGGAATCTATAGGAAGTTAAATGATTGCTAATTGCATGGGGTTACTAAATTCAGAAGAATGATTAAGGTGACAAATTCTAACATAGTAATACTATGCACAAGGTAAATGGAGATTTTTCCTAGAGCAACAAAAATGTGGTGGTGGTACTGATGGTGCTGGTGCTGGTGGTGAGGGTGATGGTAGTAGCAGAGGTAATTGTATTTCCTTCCTAGGGTAACATGTTCCACCTAGGAGGAAACATTTCTGTTTCAGGTTACTACCAGCTACCATAAGTGTACCTGAAGTCTAGTGCTGTCTTCTCATTTTACAGATGGGAAAACTGAGACCCAAAGAGGTGAAATCACTTACCCAAGGCCACACAAGTCATAACTGGCATAGCTGTGATTTGAAACAATGACATAGGATCACAGTATCATAGACCTAATTCTAGAAGACCTCACAAGCCATATTGTCATATATATATATATATATATATATGTATGTATACATGCATAATATGTGTGTATATATGTATGTATATATATCCAAGCAGTTTGTAACCCAAAGTTGCAGATAGCAAATCATAGACATTAACTTTGAATTTAAGTCTCTGAATACAAATTATTGAAATGCTTAGTGGTTATTTCCCTCATTTAAGAGGTCCATGATTTCCTAAGGGTGAGCCCTCCCTTCACTGTTGTAGATTGTTGACTTTTATGACTATAGGATATATATATATATATATATATATATATATATATATATATATATATATATATATATATATATGTATGTGAGATATTGGAAAGTGGGAACTCAACTATCCCATAATTTGATTTTGCTTCCATTGTCAGTACATTAGTGAGTGACAAGAAATAAAAAGGTGGTGCATAGAAAATAACCTCCAGAATTAAAAGTAGGAAGAAAAACTTGCTCCTCAATATTTTGCCCATTTGGAAAACTCTAAACACAAAATTGTCAGTTATTAAGCATTAACTTTATTGTGGGTTATGTGTTATGGAACCAAGATTATCAGATCTACATTGATAACAAACATGATTTTCTGTATTTTCTAAAGAAAGTTTGGGACTACTCTTCCAAAAAATCCTTCAAAGATATCTGTATAAATGGATGTATGAGATATAACATCAGAAAAGATAAAATATTTTTACTTCAAAAAGATCTAAGTATCATCTCTGTTGTCAGGACACATAGTACTTACATGTGGAGGCACAAAATAATAAAAGGACTACAATCCTTTGAAAAATTATATGAAAAGAAATTGATGAAAATAGACAGCTGAGAACCCAATGCTACCTTACTCATTTCGCAGAACTTTAGGGTTTAAAGGACTCTATTTGATCAGGCAACAAGATCACAGACTGAAATGGAAAGGACCTAAGAAGCCACAAAGTCCAGCTACCTCAATTTACAGATGAAGAAACTGAGGCAAAAGAGAGGTTACATAATTTGCCATGGATCATATAACTAGCAAATGCCCAAGTTTAGGCATAGCGAGTAAATGCTCAAATTTACTAAATTAGGCCTAAATGCATCAGACTGAATGAATCTTCCTGATGTAAAGTCCAATGCCTTATACCATCCTAGCCAGAACACTTCCAAAACTGAGAAAATAATTTCTTCCATAGGTAATCCATTCCTTTACTTCACTTTTAAGTAGCTTTTGAAAAAAAATTTTTGCTAGTCTTTCATTTTTACATCAGAGTCAATTCCAGATATACCTCTCTCGCTATACCTCTGTTTTTCCAAAGGAAAAAAAAAATAAAACTGACCAACACATTGAACATGTTTGATAGTGACTACAAAACTCCACATCCACATGGTGCTCTATCTTTACAACTAAAGAAAGGCCATCCATGTGTATGCAAGAAATGGTATAGCATTGAAATTCATAAAGGAAATATTACCTGTATTTCAAAAAAGATAGATAGGCCAACTATAATAAGAAATTTTAATATTCCTCTTTCAGACATAAACAAATCTAAGAGGAAGATAAGTGAAAAGACAAAGAAAAAAACCTGAAGATAAAAATATATCAGTGACTTTAGAGTTGATAGACATGACTGCTTCCAAAAGGGGATCTCAATAATCTCTGATTCTTATCTTGGAACACTTATGGGGTCCCACCTCATAAAATTTACCAAGGATGGTATAGCTAATAAGAGTACAGATTCTGTTCTTGTGAACAAGTGCAAATTGAGTTCTTGGCAGAAAATAGATGCAATGATCCTTTTATCCTACCTTGCATCTCATTTCAACTTAAAAAAAAAATTGGTCCCCACGTGTCCTCAAGCTTTTGGATAGAACAATGAAAAATCGTGCCAAGAGATGACTACACTTTCCCCAAAGAGCCAGTACTGGATTCTTGCATCTTTCCTATAAAATGGGAGCAGGTGTAAATCTTCCACTATTATCTAAAGCAACAGCCCTCAATCAGGTGATTCACAGAGTGAAGCTTCTGGCATCAACTGCTCTTGGCCAGCTGTTCCTCTATTCGCTTAGTGATATGATGAGGAACTGAATCAAATATGACTTTCAACCACAATCCTTGGACATTTATTTAAGTGACTCTATAGAAAAAGAAATTGGATATGAGAAAGTAATAGCATTTCACATTTGGTACTGGCTATGGGTAGCCTTCTTATTATTGTAAGCTAAAATCTCAATTGAGTAGAGAATATTAAACAATTTTATCTTGGCACTAAGGCTAAAGTTTGTTGACTAGTAGGATTGGAGAGTCATTTGAAATATTCACTAAGATCTTATTTTAAACAGGAGCTAGTTAGTAAACTCAGTCAGAATAAAGTATATTCCTATCTCTCAATGGTTATAGCTTCAAATTTTTTCTTTTTTTGGATGGGAGGAGGCTCATTAACTCGATTTGAAGACTTGTGATTTATTCATGGTGACAGAATGGACTATATCCCGTTTAAATGTGCCAGGAGATTTGACTCTGGAGACAAGTGTTATCATTGCTGTGGAGCATCACATGAAACACTCACATTTGTCTTCTGCCACTGGGATCTTCAAATGAGTGTGGTTATTACCTAACAGCATAATATTTTTAATAGACTTGTTAAAGTAATAAGTGTGCCAGTAAAACAACAACAATGAAATTTGGGTGAATTCAATAGTTCAAGGACTATGAGAGGCCTTAAGACCAAATTCGGTAATCTTGAACAATTAGAACTGTGCCATCACTATCATAGATGTTATTCTACCCATTGAAAATAGTCACTGGACCTTTGAAAAATCCAGAACTGGCAAGAGAGAAATATAAGACAGCCTGTAAGCATCGAACTTACAGGGTACACTGCAATGCACTAATAGTAGGGACTCTAGGATGATGGGATCCATTGTGTTATCTTAAAGTTCAATCTGATTTAACCTGATGAAGAAATAGATGGAATGGGACTCCATCAGGTGAAGCAGGGACATTGTACTTATAACAGGAACTGGGTAAATACACATAATGAGCTCTTGAGAAGAAATGCTGTATGTTTTCATACCATAAAAGTCAAGAAACACACTGACATCCCAGTTTGTATATCTGAGAAATGATGGTGTCAGAGATAAGTATAGAAAATTATAATATCTATGTCAGTTTAAATAATTTTAAATCACCAATCACTTATTAATCTCTACTGTGTTGAAATAGTCATTGTAATGAGTGCAAGAGATACAAAGATGAAAAGTAACCAAGTTCCTGACCTTAAGGAGCATGCAGCCCTTCATGGGGGAAATAGTGAATATACAGATAGCAATAATATTGGGTTAAATTTCATAGAGGCAAATGAGAGATCCAGAGAAAATGATCAAGGAACATCTGAAGAGGAGGAAATTATTTCCAGTTGGAAATATCAGATAGAGATTCATGGAGGAGGTGGCATCTGAGTTAGGTCTTTAAAGAAGACAATTTCAAAAGATAGAGATGATGACTAGGTAATGTATGCAGGTAATGGGCCATTACCTATCCTAATGATGACTTGGAAAAGGAAAAAGTATGGCTCAATAAAAGATTCTAGATCCTAGAATAAAAGCAGAAATAGCAAATAAGGCAAGTTTCAGTGAATAATCTAAGAAATTTCTATAATTTTCCTATAGACAATAGAGCGTCACCGAATATTTTTGAGCAGGGAAATGGAATGATTGATTTATATGTCCAAATATTGAAAAGAGAAGACATTATAGGTAGGACTACCTGTTTAGAGGCTACTCCAGTAGTGGTAATAAGGGTATGAATTAGTATTATAGCAATATTAATGCACATGAAGAGACAAATGAAAGAGAGATTATAGAAGTAGAGGTGGAAGATTTGGAAATTTTCTTAATGTGGAGCATGAGAAGAGAGAGGTAATGATGGTTTCAAGATTTAAAATTTAATGACTAGGTAGATTGGGTGCTATGATGGATGTTTTAAGAGTAAAATGCTAAGTTCTGTTTTGCATATGTGGACCATGAATTACTATGAGATATCTAGGTGGACATATCCAACAGAAACTTGGAGATTTAGACCTTGGAGCTTTAATATATAAATTTAGTAGCCATCTGCCTAGATACATGAAGTCAAAACAATATGTGAGTATATAGTAAAAAGAAAATTGAGCTCAGAACAGTGTGTGGAGTCACTCTTACTTAGGAAACCAGAGAAGGAATGTGAACCAGATGATACTGAGAAATAACCAGATAAATAGGAGGACCAGTAGGAGTGTTGTCATGAAAACAAAGGGACTGAGGGATAATGTTTTCTGTAAAATGTCACAGAAAGTTCACAGAGGATCAAAATTAAGAAAATATCATTGGGTTTAATAATGAAGTAATTATTAGTAAATTTTAGAGAGAAATTTCAGTAGGATAGTAGGTTTGTAGCACATTTTAAAGGCTGGAGAAAGCAATAAATGAAGGAAGTAGACAAGATTTTGTGGCGGTTTTTTTGGATGGAGATAATGAAGGCAAGAACCTTTCATGATAAATATAAAGTTATAAAATAAAGTGCTATGCAATCTCTCAGAAAGAAGGCTGATAATACTTAGTAAAATTAAGAAATGCTTCTTAGCATAGCATTTCCAGTAAATCATACAAGATGGACAGGAATTTGATGAACAAATTATGAACATTGAAAAAAATGATAAGGGCACATAGTTATTCATATTGCCTGTTCAGTGGATCTATTTTATTTTGGATGATAGTATATTTAAAAGGGATTAATTAATATATTGGAATGGAAAAGTATGCAGGTGGGTCAAGTTAGCAAGTATCTTAACTAGACAAACAGGTGTGGGCTTTCAGAGTATGACAACATCTCACTTAAAGTGAGTATCTGGAAAAAAAAAAAGAATCTGCTCAACAATATACCTGAAAAATAGTTACATAATCTGTGTTTTAAGATTTCCTTAAGGGGAAACCTTATGAAACAGTCCATTCTTTTATTTTATTAGTCTAATAGTGAAGGTTTATTTTTATTAGGCCTAAATCTGCCTCTCTAATTGTCTACTTCTCACTCCCAGATCTGTCCTTTGGGATCAAGCAGAAGTCTAATTCCTCTTCCTCATTAAAACTATTCAGATATTTGAACCCAATTGTAAATAAATGTGCTGCTCAAAATGCAGCCTATCAAAATGGAAAGATCACTGACCTGTAATCTAGGAACATCTGCATTCAATCCCTGCCTCAACCACCAATTAGATATCTGATCTGTGACAAGTCACTTCAAATCTCTGTGCTTCAGTTTTCTCTTCTCCTCTGTAAAAGGAGGAGAGTGAATTCCATGACTTTTAATATCTCATCCAACTTGGAAATTTGTGAACCATCCTGTCAGTTACCAAACACTTATTAAATAATTGTGATGTGTGCCAGGCAACGTTCTAAGCACTGAGGTTACAATGAAAGACAAAAACCTGTCCTCCACCCTGAGTTTTTGTCTTCTCTAGTCTGAATATCCTTATTTTCCTTAACTGACATCCATTAAATGTGATAGATAGGCTTTTCACCATCCTGATCATACTACTCTGGATGCTCTAAATATTACAGATGTCTTTTTAAAATATGGTTTTCCAGAACTAAGCTTCTATAGGTCCAAGACTTTTTTTCTTTCTTTTTTTTATCTTCAGCACTTTTCACAGAGCCTAGCACATGATAAGTACTTAGTAAATGTTTGCTGAATTACCTGAATATCTATTTTTACCTTATCATTTTTAGTAAATCTTGAAATCTCTAGTTCAGCATTTTTATTGACCCTTCTTATACAAAAGCAATTACTTGAAATATCCTTTTCATCCTATAACTGAAGCACCAATGCATAATCTCAGCTCCTTTCTCCTAGAGCTATCTTCTTGTCCATTATCCATAGCTCTGGAAACTCCTTCCTTAAGTTCTTAGGAATTATGAAAATACAAAACATTTCTCTAAGATATTTTCTGGTTTAGTGATTTATAATCTGTTGATACTTGCTTCTTACTTCCTACAGAATTATCTATCCCCATATAAATCCAGTTTCATATGTTTTTGGGGACTCACCCTAATGCTCCAGATATACAACCTGAAAAGATAGTATATCTCTTGATTTTTTCATTTCATGCCAACATATGGTACTCTTCATACTAATACACTGATACTCACTAACCACAATGCTTTTTTTCCTTATGATCAGTAATATGTAGCTTTCTTCCCGTGGATGCTAATCATCATAGTACAGCAAAAGAAGGCTCTTTTTCCTACCCAGAAAGCAAATGATCTTTTCCTCCTACCATAGGAAAAACATAAAATCTGCAATAAAATCCAAAAGCTTAGGAGTTCCTGTTCTGCTACGTCTACATTCCAACCTATTGACAGAGGCTATATTTCTTTTTTGCCTTGTCAAAATTGTCTTGCTCTTGAATCACACACTTCCTGTTCTTTTGAAGAGACATTTCATTCTCTCTGATAAGTCATAGAGAGGCATTCCTGCAGTCCTTTTATCTTTTCCTACTAAAGTAAAAAGACCAGCTTGGGTTTTTGTGAATACATCACTATTATTTGGCACTGACAAAATAACAAACATGACACAACCTCTGCACCCCATCCTTTTAAACTCCATACTTGCTGAAATTGAGTTCTCTGACATTCTTCTGCTAATTTACATGGCTAACTTGGTGTAGCAAACTGCATGATTGTCCTATCTGTTCAATGTAGCAGTCTGTACTGTTGAAGTTCCCAAGTGAGACTTTAAGGCATATATTAGGATTGCAATTGGATTGTTTATTCAGGTACGTTTCATATCTAATTTACAGATTGTTAGCAGTGCTCTAATGAAAGAGTCAACTACCTTGTCATCCTAAACTCTTTTTATAATTCTGCTATAGAAATCTACCTTCTACTCCTTTTTGACATCTTTCTTTTCCTCATATCTTCTCAATTTTCTGTATTCAGTTACATCTGGGCCTTTCAAATCCTTGCCAGAATTGATAAGGCAGAGTCTCAGACAAGTAACATATCAGAGATGGCCACAGTCTGTCTCAAGAAAATTTTATTATCATAGACTAAACTAATCCTAGAAGGTTGGTTTCTAGCCAGTAGGAAAGTATTCCATGCAGCCATAGCTTACAAGATGTCTAAGGGAAGGAAAAGGCAGACACATAAATAGCTCCCCTGGCCACCTTCCCAAAGATGGGTATGCATGCTTATGACAGGGAAGTCTGGAGTCTCTAAAAGCAACTGAATGTGTCACAAGGTTCCACAATAGTAACTAATTTGTACAAGCAACAAGATCTGCTTTCCCACTCCACCACTTCCTTTCCTTTCCCCCAAACCCCCCACCATAATATTAAATCAACATAGCTTAGCAGTTTGCCACTTAGCAATTTTTCTGGATATAGATTCAATTCACTCTTCTTGTTTGCGTTTTTTTCCCCTCCTGTCCCTGGCCATGGTACTGATGTATTTTCCATTTTTCCCCTGTCCCATTCTGTTGTAAACTCTTACTGGTAGTCCCTGAGTGACATTTCTGTTATTGCTATTTTGTTTTGTTTCAGGGTTGATATTACTTATTGAGGTGCATTTGATGTGTTGTTGGAAGATTTCTATCAGCACTCTAATGCAGACAGTCGTTACTCTAAGCTGTTGCCAGTGTTAAGGTGTTCTATTGAAATCCAACTTCTAGACACTTTTTTAGCCTCTTGATTCTTCTCTCCTCACCGTGGATCAGAATTATTTAGCATACCTACATTTTACTTTTCAGTATTTTATGTTTTTATATCTCTTGTAGCCCTTAAAGAACCCCCTCCCTTTTTAAATAGGTTTTCCCACTTTTCTGCTATTCTTAGCACTAGTTGCACATACATTCTTAATTTTCAGTTACTTACTTGCCAACACCTTAAGGCAAAATATCTGATGTCATCTACTGCTATCTGTAAGAATATAGGAATCCAGTGTCTAGTCATTTTTGTTTTCTTTCATGTCTCCTTATTCTTGCCTCCAGGTGTAATCTATTTGCATTTTTATTGTGCAATCTTCCAATCCCTTTTATTCAGTTAACTACATGATTGTTCTAATGACTACTATAACTTAGTCTATATCTCTATCCCCTTCAAAGCCTTTCATTGTCTCCTTAAATCTCATAGAATAAAATATCAACTCCTTCACATGGAATTTAAGACCCTTCACATTCTAGCTATAATATCCCCCCTTCCTGCACTTTTACTTGACTCTACTTCTCTGCATATATTCCATGTTTCAACCTACCTTTTCCTGCCCTTGAATACTTTTGTGATTTTTTTCAGGTCACTCACTAGGCCTGAAATATACTCCTTTTATATCTCTTCCTGTTAAAATCATTTTCCTCCTTTAAGACCCACATCAAATATTCACTCTCATTATTAACACTATTGTTTTTTTTATCTTGCTCCTTTCTTTTACAGTGGAGTTAAGAAATTATTTGGGTGTAAGTCACTATTATATTTATTGATACAAATGTGGTATAAGTTATCACATTCACCATTTGACAGCTAAAGAAATTAATGCTAGGAGAAGTTAGGTGATTTACCCATGGTCATTGAGTTAGTATCAAAGGGATTTATTATTCAGGAAGCAGAGATGGACCTTTCTTAATGACTCTCCTCAAGTTCATTGGTCAATTTGCTATGATGCACAGATATTATCTGATTTCTATTTACCCTCATTCACAGCTAAATTTCACAGGACAATGAGATCATACTTTGGAACCTGAAAGGCTCTGAGACTCCTCTCCTCATTTTATTGGTGAAATAGTTACAGTAAATATGTGACTGCCACAGGGAAACTTGTTAGAAAGTATCTGAATCATGATTTGAGCTCAGATCTTCCTGATTCTAAGTCCAGGAATCAAACCCTTGAAAATTGTTCTGTCTTTAGTTTATTTCTGTTCAATTCAATTCAATAAATATTTAGTAACCATCTATTATGAACATGAATCTGTAATAGTCATTGATTTTTTCCATTTTTAAGTGTCTATATTACCCTTTCTTGGAATTGCTTCTTTGTCCTTATCGAATACTTTGTGTTATCCTGATATATCCTGATATATACACACATATGTATATATTATATATACATATTATATATACATACATAAAATGTGCCTCCTATTACTATATATATGTATATATATAGTACACACACACACACACACACACACACACACACACACACATATATACACATATATAAAATGTGCCTCCTATTACTAGGTAAATTCCTTGTATTCAGAGGCACTAAATTGTTTCCCATCCCTGTAATACAAATCTTAATATACTCTTTATACACAGCAGGTACATAATAAATATTGGCTACATTGAACTCAATTATCTTCATCCTTTAAAAAAAGTATTTTATTCCAAACTAAAAAAAAAATACAGCAACTATCTGTGTAACATAGTAGAATAGGAAAAAAGATGATTGTACATAAAACTGAAACCCTATTACATGTAACTTGTTATTCCATTTAAATTACATAATAAAGTTACCATGAAACTTTCTCTTTTTTTTCCTTTTTTCCTCCCTCCACCCACCTTAGGGATTGCTACCATTAACACAAATACGTATATATGTAAACATACATACAAAGATATGTAAAAATATTCTATACATACTTGTCTTTATCAGTTCGTTCTCTGGATGCAGATAGTGTCTTCCTTCATATGTCCTTTGCAGTTAATTTGTGTATTTGTAAAATAGTCAACATGACTTAGTCACTTATAGCCATTCTTATAATAATATTGCTGTACTGTATACAATGATCTCTTCTTCTGCTCATTTCCCTCTTTATTATTTTGTACAAATCTTTCCATACCTTTCTAAGAACATTGAGCTCATCATTTATTGTAGCACATCACAGTCATATGCTCCCCACTGTCACTTTCAGACTCCTTGTGCTGTTGTCAACTTAGAAATCTACTCTCCTCTTATGTTCATTCTATCTAAATTTAATATTTACTCCAGACTGTAGTAGACATTATTTTCTAAGCCCCAGGACATTCTACTTTTTCCTTCAGTGAGTCCTATGCCTGACTCACAGCTTTCTTATCCGTCCCAACTCTAGTCCTCAAGCAAAGGGAATTCAACATATAAATTGATATTTTCTCAATTCCTCAGCTTTCCAATTTCTTAGTCTGTTTCACTTCAATGATCTTCACTTTGGCTACAAATAGGGATACATGTCCTTGATCTTGGGATCACCCACTAGTATTATTTTTACATGTTTACAAACTCTGAAATTCTTTATTTGACTATATTTTTGTTATTTCACTTTTTCCTGTGCTTTCAAACCTCTCATCTTGTTTTTCATCATCACCATAGTCAGTAATTCATTAAGCCCTCAGTTCTTTTTCCCAGTTCCTAACTCCTGTTTTTGCTCTCTCTCTGTCTCTGTTTCTGTCTCTGTCTCTCTGTCTGTCTCTGTCTTTCTCTCTGTCTCTCCTCATTTATTTATTTTGTCATTCTTTCAAAAACATTTCTAAATGCCCCCCTTCCCTTCTGCCCCTTACCCAACTATAGAGAAAGTGAGAAAGTGAGCAATACGATATTGATTGTACATGTGAAATCATACAAAATATATTCTAAATCAATCAGATTGTGAAAAAAGCAAGAAAAATAAAGTGGAAAAATTATACTTCAATTTGCATTCAGAGTTCATCCTTTATCTCTGTAGGTAGATAGTATTTTTTTCTTCATGAATCCTTTGGAATTGTCCTGGATCATTGTGTTGCCCAGAACAGAGAAGTACTTCAGAGGTGATCATAGTTTCAATGTTTCTCTTACTATATTCCATGATCTCCTCATTCACTCACTTCACTTTGCATCAGTTCATATAAGTGTTGCCACGTTTTTCTGAAACCATCCTCTTCATCATTAGTTAGAGCATGATAGGACTCCGTTACAACCATCATTGTACTCTCTTTTCCTACCCATCCTGACTTAACTCTATGCTCTCCTCTAGTCTTGAATCCCTTGTCCTCATCCTATCAAGAATCATGCCTCATGAAACAGTTACTCTTGCTTACTAAGAGCATCCATCACACTCTTGTCTACTCAGGAGCTGCCAAATGGTGCTAAAGGAAGTCACAGAATTATGCTGACTGTACCCACTAGAAAGTTAGATATCTAATTGCAAACATTTCTTCTATTCCTTCCTTAATTAGTTTTCATTTGGAAAAAAATCTTTCAAATAGTATTGTCTTCATGTCTCCTTTTAGTTTCCTTAATATGCCCCCTCCCAATAAAACAGCATAGGGAGGATGAAGAATGGAGATTACTTTAGTAAAGCCTGGAAGAGAGCATGAATAAATGAAAAAGTCTTTTTGGCGCTCACTATGCGCTAAGTCTTGTGATAAGGATTGGGAACACAAAATTGAAAGAAAGAGAACAGTGGGCCTCAAGGAGCTCACATTCTATTTGGGAAAGTTATCATAAGGAAGTGATGTTCAGTGAAGGATATTTTGATTTTAAAATCAGAGGGAAGGTGATAAGATCTATGGAAGGGGGTATTAAATCATTCATCCATTAAAGAAACTCTGAGAGTATTGACTTAAGCTTCCCAGAGGAAGATATGAATGTAAGGGTGGGGGAAGCATGCTGTGGAAGGAGGGTTGATAAGAAGGTGATTTGTGGTATCATATGTAGGACAACGGATAGAAGACTGGGTCTTGAGGGAGTTCAAAAACAGTCTCAAATCCTTATGTGACCCTGGACAAATCCCTTCAGGGAAGCTAAGCAGAAGAGTGGATAGAGTGCTGAGCCTTGAGTCAGAGACTTATCTAGCCAAGTTTCAGTCTGGCTTCAGACAATAACTAGCTGTTTGACCCTGACAAAGTCACTTAACCCTGTTTACTTCAGTTTTCTCATCTGTGAAATGAGTGGATTAGGAAATGGCAAAGCACTCCATTATCTTTTTTTTTTCCCAAGGTTCTTTTTTTTTTAAATAAATTTATTTAACTTTTTACATTCATTTTCACAAGATTTGGGTTCCAAAATTTTCTCCCCATTTGTCCCCTCCACCCTCCCCAATACACTGGACATTCTAATTACCCATATCACCAATCTGCCCTCTCTTCT
>JAQQSK010000533.1:0-17478 GCA_028658325.1 Potorous gilbertii
CCCCCCCCCCCCCCCCCCCCCCCCCCCCCCCCCCCCCCCCCCCCGCTTTAAACTGGGCACACGTAGAAGGTACACATCCTAAAGGCAGGGGCAGCTTTAGTGTCCAGCATAGTGCCTGGAACATACATAGCAGGTGCTTATTGAAGAGAATGCCCGCATTTTTCAGCCGAACACAGAAAATAAGTGACTGGCCGAAGGTTCCACGGGGAATGAGAAGCTGAGCTAGGATTTGGCTGCAGCTTTTCGGATAGTGAACACTGAATTTTCTCCACTCTCCCAAGGTTCCTCCCCAGTCACCTCCTCTGAGACACAAGCTGTGATGAGATGCCCTGGGATTACCTTTCGCAGTGTCCGAGCAGGAAGGGCTGGAGGAGCGTCTCCGAGGGGGTGATGGAAAGCATCGAAGTGGAGAGAATAGTGTCCTGAAATAAAATAGAAATTTATTCTCAACAAGGAGGAGGCCTCTGTCTATCACTGGATATAATCTAGACCTATCCTGGCCAGCAGCAGAGATTGGATGAAGATTTTCCTCCTTTAACTTTTTTTTTTTTTTAAAGAATTTTATTGTTGTGAAAGGTCCCTCTTCACTTCCCAGTTCACTGAGACAGAAGTGACCTGCCTCTGGAAGGGCGTATCTGGAGGTTGTCCTGTTGTCTCAGAGGTGACATGAAGACTTTGGCAGCAGCCGGGACTTTCCACCCCTGCCCTGCCGAGGTTCCTGGGCCAGATCACAGGCTGACATCAGCCTTGGAAACGCAACCACAATTTCTGTTGCCTTCAGCTCCAAAGTCGCTTTATGTTGAGGGCATCTGCCTCACTTGCTGCCCTGGCAAGTCTACCTCCACTGTTGTTCTTACCACGGCACATTGGATTTCTGGTTTTGTCTAATAGACTGCCAGGTGAAACAGCCCATCTTCTCTGCTTCCCTCCATTTCTTTTCCCAGAAGGAAGCTGCTTGCCTGGGTGGCTCCCATCCTTGTGGCTTACTGGGGCCTGAGAGCAGGGACTATCTGGGGGACCTTCTGTCAGTTTTCTTACCATGGGGAAGGCTTCGGGGAGGCACTGGTGGGGCCAAGGTGTTCCCCACATGGGCAGACAGCAATGGCAGGGCCTCTCGTGTTCCGCTGTCCAGGCTCCAGCTGCTGGGGGCTGTGGACACAGCTGGAGGACGGAAACAGATGGAATTGGGGAGAAGTTACATTAAGAGATGGATGGATGGCTCATCGTAAGGACTGGCTCTTCTCCAGCTGTGAGTTGGCCCCATGATTTCTGAGGTGGTACTGAGCTGCCTACTCAGGTTGAAGGGAGTGGCCCGAGAAAAGGAATTTGGCTCAAAGGATGGGATGGCATCCAGGGGGTGGTTTTGGGGTTATGAGGATGGGCAACATCCTTAACTGTACCAAAATTTGATGAATTTTTAAATGAAAGGGAATTGAGAGAAAGTATGACAATGAGCAACTGGAAGTAATATAACCCGAATGAGTATTTCCTTCTGTTGTGTTCTGAGGAAGAATATAGGTTTGTGAGAAGATGGGTGTTTCCCACCTTTCTGTCCTCCTATGAGCAATGACAACAGAGGTACTTCCTCTCCTACACTAAGGCATACATGAAAACAAAATGCAGGAATTCTGGCACAGAAGGAGCTACTGTCTTCCAACACTTCTCCCTCCAACCTGTAGCACTGAACAGGTATAAGAAATCTTTTTTTTTTGGCTGGACAAGGACTGGCCAAGAAGATGTGCTGATCCAAGTTTAGCATTCAGCTGCCTATGTCCTTTAAAATCATAAAGTGATTTGCAAAACTGTACTAACTCCTCATCCCTTGTACTTAGTGGTTTCCTCAGAAAAGGCTTTGAGACATTTGACAGAAAGTTTGTAGCTTGGTAGGGGCAGCCTAATTCTAACACAGGAGGATACTGCCTTTTGGCCCACAGCTTGGTCTAGTATTGTCAAAAACCACTACTCTGTCCAGTCTGGGACAGGCAAGCTAATAATGCCAAATAATTCCTGTTGAGAAAACAGTTCCTGAACAACAAAGGTGCTAGTGGAGGATTCGGAGAAAGGGAGAGTTTCCCATATGGAATATACATTGGTGGTCTTGATTTCTGGATAGATGTCTGCTTTGTGTCTAGGTTAATGTAGTCTTACAAAGATTTACCTGCACCAGAGGGTCTAAGGACTGCACTTTGGCTAACAATGCCATGCTATGGAGTTTTGGTACCAACCCAAGGACAGAAAAAGGTGCCATTGGGGACAACGTTGCTTTCACATTTAAGATCCTGGCTCCTCCTGGCATTCTGCTCTATCCCTAAAAAGTATGGAAGGAAGAATGGTGAAACCTCAAACCTAGAAGCCTGAGAAGGCTGTTTTTGTGGGGAGCAGGGTGAAATACCTCAACTAACATGATACCGGGAAATGGATATTACTGAGGAATAATCTGTCTTTCCAACAATGGTGGTAGGGAAGCAGAGTCTCATTCTGGGGGGTAGACTTCTCCAAGGATGTCAGTAAAAGACAAATCCACAAAGAGGTCCAACATACTTCTTTGGATCTCAGAAATAATTAGCAACAAGAAGGATTAATGTATAGATAAAGAATCCCAAATGTGCCTAAGGGTTTGCCATTTTGACTCCTTTCAGAGCAGAGAATTCTCTAGAATGATGGAGTAGAGCCTCAGGTGAAATGGAAGTAGCTTCCTATAAGGAGTACTATAACACAGAAGTTCATGGAGGAGAACTAATTAAAACCTGGCTTAGGAAGCTACCATGGCTTAGGTATGAGTTTTATTTAGAGAGAACAATGAGGAATCTCATTCCTCTCCTTCCTCATCCACACTTAGTTTGTCCTTAGCATTTGCTGAGTGTGTAGCATACCATCCTAGAGGCATCAAGGCAGAGAAGGGAAGCTCCCACTCTTACAGAAGGTATCCGGGAGGGTCAGAAAGTTGACCTGTTTTTTTAGTCAGTTGTTTGAGTGTGGAAAGCTATTCTAAGGTTTTTGATCAACTGCAGGTAAAATTTAAGTCTTTTAACACTGATTTTGTGGCTCAAGATTCCAGAAGCACATGTCCTACTTCACACTCTCAGCAAAAAACAGCACAAGATTAATAACATGAACTTGGAAGAAAGAAGCTTGTAATCAGAACTTGACTAATTTTGAGAACAAGATGGCGGAAAGAAATCCTTGGAGCCACTTCATGTGGAACCAGGTACCTTTCTGCCTTGCTTTTCTGACTGAAGTGTTAAGCAGTCTGATGGGTCTTTGACACTTGGTACACATGCTCTAGAACCAGGATGATAAAGAGATTCTACAATGGAACAAGTTTTGTTGGAAGGGGAAGTAGGGAGAGAGCAACTCTGGCATTTCCATTTAGAGGAGTTGAGCTGTCCAGGAAACCTATTTGCTGAGGTTCCTCTGTCTACTAGGTTTGCTGTAGTGTAGCATTGCATGTGTGACAGCCAGGTGGAGGTGACTAAGGTTTTTTTTCCTTTTATTCCCCTTCCCTGTGGCCTTGCCAGAGGGGCAGGGGAAGGAGACAAGAAGGCACATCTTCCTATAATTCCCTGGACTCAGGTTGCATGCCTAGACAAGCACCAGATAGACACTGCTAGGATGAAGAGCCATGAGAAAGAGAAGTAATAGCTTCTGGAGAGAGGGCAGTAATGAGGAAAAACTGTGTTTGCAGAAGTAGGTATAGGCAATGGCAGCCAGGTTCCCCCAGAGGGAAGCAGATACTGTAGAAATCTTCTGGAAAAGGGAGTGGTGGTGGTAGTGAGCAGAAAAGCACGTACCAGGGCTTAGAGTTGCAGGAGCAACCAAAAAGAGTGAGCCTGAAGTGGTAAAGTGGTAATAGCAAGGGCCTGGGGTAGGCACTGTGGACTGAAACTGGCCCGCAAGAGTAGTACACACAGTGTACTGGGACATGACCTATTCTCGCCATGAGTCTGTAGGACAGGGAGCCAGGAATCTTGGGAGATGTACATGCATGTATGCGTTTGTGTGTGTGTGTGTGTGTGTGTGTGACCTATAACCATTCCTTTTCTGATTTCTTATCGACTCTGTAATAAAGTTTCTTTAAGCTCTAATGCCTTGGTAGCCCCAGCTGCTTTCAGGAGGAATGCACCTGGGGAGAGCTAAAAATGATCCAAACCCAGATGTTCCCAGGGATAACTCTGGGAGGGGGCATGAGTCAATGAATCTGATTATTGAGAAACCTCCAAGATATGAACTTGGGTGAGAATATAAACGATGATGCTTTGGGTCATGGATTATGTTAGGAAGGGAATGTTGAAAACTATGTGAAAACTTCTCAATCTGGGCAGTGGGTACTGCGGCTCCTGGCCATGCCTTGCTTAGAACACTGATGACTTCAGGGAGGTAAGAGAGAATAAAAGTTACATTGGAAATTTCTTTTCTGAGCAAGTATTGACCTTTCCCACCTCAATTATAACTCTCTTTACATGGAAGCACGTGCCATTAGCTCAGTCTTGGTAATGGTGCCCTCCTTTTCTTCATGGGTTTTGCCAGTTAGACTTGGCACTTTCTTGCACACTGCCTGAAATCCTGGTTTCCTCTTGATGGTTGAAGCAGCATACCTCGTATGTAGATTTATCATCTTATAAAAGTAAGCAAATCCAGATGTTAAGTCATGGAAAATTTGGAGTTTATCCGATTTCCCCTCTCTGAGGTATCAGTTTCACCCATCTGGGTTAAATATGATGACAATGGAGACATACTTTGATTTGCCTTCATTCAGGTGTTCCAAGTTGGTGAAAGATGTGAGGCAGGTTTAGTTCTGGTCCAAAGATAGAGTCTTCTTTGGTAGCTTCATGTTGGATTTATGACAATCAGGAAGGCAGGTGACTTTTTAGGGTGACCAGCCCAGAGTTAGGAAGGTTTCTTCAGAGAGATTTGTCCTTTCTATACCCTTTATTGCTGAGTTCCAGAGTCCAGTACCCCCAGATGCATCAATGACTATGGACAGAGGCATTCATGAGCTATTTTACAGCTATATGGATATCTCTCCTTTAATTTTATTCAAAGGAGCAACAACAATGATGGGGAAAACACAACACTTGTGGAGTGTGGAGATGAAAATGTGAGGACAGCTTGGAGGAAGAAGGGCTGATGGCACTGGAGAGATGGATTTCAGGGGAGCCCTGACCCTGACAGGAAGGATGCCAGGATTTTGGATGTTGAGGAAAATCCCTTGTACTCAAGACCCACTGAAGTGCTATGCTGGGAAAATGAGTCATGTACACGTCCTCACCTAAAGATAGGACACTCTTAATGTAGGGTCACCCATGGAAGAAGGCACTGGAGTATATCAGAGATATTTACTTCCCAACATAATTTATCACATATAATGGGCAATGAAAAACTAGCCCGGTCATTGATTCACTAATAGAAACTCAGTAGAAACAAATTGGACAGCTGGTATTAATTCCTGCAATTTCTCCTTAGCAAAACAATGGAAACTCATTGAGAAGGTACTTTGACACATGATCTGACATGGTACATGTCCACAACCATGGTGGATGCTCCAGACACTGGCATCTAGTCCCAGAGGTCATTCTGATTTTGTTGGCTCCTGGGATATTTAAGGGACAATCTTGGTGTGGGGAGATCCTCCGAGGGGTGACCTTGGGGCTCCCAGATCAATTTAGGGTTGCCTGGAGGGAAACTACCTTTGCTGTTCAGCATTCAGAAGTTCCTTGGATAGAGCTGGCTCTTGACTCTGCCACTGAAGTTTGAACAAGAGGACCCTTACTAGCAAAAGAATGTTGAAAAACATGAGGATGCTTCCTTCCTTGGTAAGACCTCTTCTGGGTCCAACTTAGCCCTTGGGCTAAGCCTGAATCATATTATCCACTAAAGGAGCTTGTAAGGTATGAAAATGTTTCTGTGGGATCAATCACTCAGCTGCTGTGTTCCACATTGAGCTTGTGCAGGTGGTACACAGATCTTGCCCTGTTCTCTGCTCTCCATACCCTTGTCCCTCAGGACTACCTGCAAGGTAGGTTTCAGGGAGAGCAGTTGGCCTTGCAAAGGAGGCTATCTACTGTACACTTTGGGAAGGAGGGGAAGATTGTGTGCCGGGTTAAATTATTCTGATCTTGGGGGTGATGGGAATATTCTTTGATTAGAATGGTGATAATCTATTGAACTCAGCGACTACATAGAACCACAGACCAAAAGCCTGTCATTCAATGAGGAGACTTCTTCATTGATTGTCTAAGAGCAAAATGAGCTACCGAATGGGGGAAGGGGTCTGATTTAACAAGTGCTTATATGGGCAAGCCCTAAACTGGAGAGGTAGAAGAGTGAAGACCGTCTTTTCATCTGGCACTATGGCAAAGCTGGATAGATTGGATTACAGAGAGAGTGATTATAGGTTGGGCCACGCCTGGAGAATTAGAACCTGATAGAGGAATTTAGAAAGTTGAGGGGCAACTAGCACAAGGCTAGGTAGTTCTCTGTTAGAGCCCTTACACTCGAGTATAGCTTCTGATTCTACATATTTAGGATTTGTTTCAGGAAGTATTCTGAGAAAACTCACTGGGGTATGTGGAGGTGGATGGAAGGGAAGGAGGGAAGCAGGGACTAGAAACAGGTACTAAGATAGGTTGGCAGTTGAGAGACTTCAGAATTCAGGGAGCCAAGTAGGCCCAGGGGCCAGGAAGGCTCATGTGTCTCAAATTGGAGTTCAGAAATACAGAATTTTTAGAAAGTAGTAGAAGACCAAGATCCTAAAGCCTAAGGAGAAGTTACTTAGACTAACTCCCCAGCTGGTGCCTGGGGAAGCTGACTGTGGGTCAGTAAGGCCTAAGACGTAGAATCTTTCACATGCCCAGTGGATAGAAGTAGGAGATATTCCTTTAAAAAATTAACATATTCTCCATTCCTTCCTTTTATGGCTCCTAGCTCCCCCTTTCTTTTTTAATCCCATACATCATGGACTGTGAACTGTTTGGCTAATTGGGGACTACCCTTAACTCTACAAAGTTATCTTGATTTGTCAAAACCATCTGCAGTGTCCGAAGTGATGTTGGCTTGAGCACCTGGGAGGCAGCGTAACAGTCATTTTCCTGCAGCAGTTGGAGTTTTATCATTACTTTTTTTAGTTTATGAAGGTTGGACACTGAAAATGGGGAGCAATAAGTGGCCGTGGGCCCTCTGAGAGCCGGACACTCACAATGTGGCAGAGAAGAGCTGGGGTCTCTCTGGGTTGGAGAGATGGGAAGGACTCAGACAAACACAAAGGATCCAAGCAGCAGCGGTAGCACTGGGCACAAGTAAATAATGGTCACATGGGGTGGTGAAGCCTGCACACATTCAGACACACCCACAGCACAATTGAGCCTGGCTCCAAGCAGCCAAGAGCAGCACCTGGTCTGTCAGCGTTCTAGCGGATGGAGAGCCTGACCGTTCTAGGATGGGAACACACTTAGGAGAATGAGAACATGGAGGAGGAATACCTTTTTCAGCAACAGATAGATTAGGGTCGCTGCAGGGCTTACAGGGTCCGATCATCTGCTGGAACAAAGCACGCTGGAAATTGGGAGGCTAAGAGAAGAGGAAAAACCACAGAGAGCTTGACTCGGTGTGAGTGCCTCAGGCTCCAGGAGCCTGGTTATTCTGAATATCAGATAGGCTGAAGCCAAGGGATTCACACAATTCCAGCCTGAGTTTTGGCAATGATCTCAAAACACCCCAGAAATACGCTTCCTCTACAATCAACTCTTATTATTAAAAAATTAATGACCTTTGGCCATTTCCATTGCCCAGCTACTTGGGAAAGGAGTGAAGTTGTGGCTATGGAGGCCAAGTATATTGATCACAGTGCATTTGACTACTGAGCTTTAAACCCCCTAAGCTTTGGTTTACCTGAATCTCCAATTCCTGCCACTGGTACAGATAATGGAATTTTCTCCGTTCTTGATCAGAATAAAATTTAAACCTACCTTGGTTCCATCTGTCAGCTTGTTAGGAGTAGGACTGGAGGGGGACAGGGAAGAAAACTTGCTTGTATGTGGTCATGGGGCATCTTGCTTTGATGGGTAAGATGATTGACAGTTCCATTATCAGACTTTGTGACAGTTCTATTATCAGACTATCTGAATAGTAATGGGCCAGCCATGGGAAAGGGAGAAGGAAGTTCTGCTTGTAAACTGGCAGCTTAGGCACTATGCCAAAGTTCTCCCAGAGAGTAAAGAACAGTGGCAAGGGGTCGGAGTAGGGACTGACTGATAACATTTCCTTGTTCAAGTTCCCCTGGCAGGACAGTTTGGACGCTGGAAGGTGTCTGAAATGACAACCAGTGACAACTAGGGAGGGAGGAGCATTAGGGGCCTAGAGGGAATGACCCCCCCCCCCCACCTCTGCAGGGAGAAACACGTCTCCAAGCCTGCAGGTTACAGTCCTGCCAGGGCCTTCTCAGGCCACAGGGAACATACCCGGAGCAATCAGCTAGACTGTCCAGGAACACAGAGAGTTCAGTAGGCTGGCCAGACAGACAGACAAATACAAAGGCAAGGACACCCACCAAGCCCAAATACCTATGTACAGGCAGAGACTGCCTAGAGCTCTGATGCTCCCATGGCTGAATAAAGGCTGGTATTTACATGGTGCTTTAAGGTTTGCAAATGCTTTACAAATATTATCTCATTTGATCCTCACAACAACCCTGGGAGGCAGGGGCTATTATTAACCTCATTTTACACATGAGGAAACTGAGGCAAATGGAGGATAAGTGACTTGCCCAGACACAGAGTAAGTGTGAAGGCAGAATTTGAACTCAGGTCTTCCAGATTTCATGTACAGTGCTCTATACACTGCTACCTCGCTGCTTTAAATAGTTAACATCCGAGCACTTTTCCCCAAATATGCCATGCAGGGGGACTCCAGAAGAGTATCAGTTAGTTCTACAAAGACAGGAAAGAGAGATTGACACAGGCTGCAATTTCGGTGAGAGTGAAGACAATGCAAGACGATGGCATCCTTAGCATCTACCTGAGACCCTCGGCCTGCCCCTGTACATACAGCCATGCGCATGCCCCCAAAATGCAGGAGGAAAGACGAGGAACTCCACTACCTGTCCATGGTCCATGACTGCTGCTGGATACATGGCACTGCTTGGGCGGTCCCGGTGAGCAGGCAGCAGCATCATCAGCTCCCGAGAGTGTCGGTACTTATCTGGCAGAGAGGGAGAGCCTGTAACCAAGCGAGAACAAGCACGCACAGATGACAAACCACACATGGGAGGGTCCCAAGGAAGCCAAGCATTCCAGGGGCCTTGACCACTCTCCTGGGCCTCAAGGGAGGATGGTCTTCTTAGGAGACACCACAGAAGAATGAAATGGAATCCAGGTGCCAGGGGTGTATGAGTAAAAAACAGAGCCTTAATATGCTGAGCCTAGCTGTCCACAGCTGGGACAGATACACATTTTAGGTCTGGGGATGAGGGTCTAAACACTGGTTAGTTGATCAAGTTCAAATAGTTCTCTATCATCAGAAGGAGAAACACTTAAGGGATCAAGGTCTCTTCTGGTCTCGATGCGGTATCAGTCAAAGAATTGGGGTTCTGGTTCTGTTGATGAGTTTTGTCAGGGGGCTCAGGGGAGGGGCACAGTAGAGTGGGTTCACAGAGACAGTATATGACAAGAAAATCACATAAAGAGATGGAAAGACACTTAGACCACATATTCAAATGTTCTTTTAACCTTTAAAAACAAGGCTTCCCACATACTTACCTATTCAGAGAACTCTGAACTTGTCCTCCATTAATACCCCTATCCCTCTGTGATCTGACCCCAGCCAAGTGTGAATTAGTTGCTACCTGCTTCAACTCCTTGGGTGTTCTGGGATCCCTGGGCAAAGATGTGAGGAGGTCTGCTCTATCATAATGCCCACCAGCAGTATCTAGCGCAGGGCCTGGCATGTTTATAAATTTGATTTATTGCTCCAGTGCCTCCAAGTCAATAAAACTGTGACACCAATCTGAGAGCTCTGGGCTTTGAAAATGTGCCTTGTGGTGTACTTGGCTCATGACCATCAACTCTGAAGGAAAGACTTTTCTGCTCTTTTTGCAAAGTTCCCCAGTCACAGCACCAATGCCCTGGAGCCACTAGCCTTCAACGTTAAGTGGTAATGCTGAGGGAGGCACAGCTCTCTTCGATTCATGTTTCTTGAGCAAACACAGGTGCACTACCTGAGAATCATTCTCCCCACGGAGAGAGTTAAAAAAAATCCTGTTACAAACAGCTGATTAGATTTCCTGAGATCAGCCTGCTATGAATGGTCTCTCAAATGGTCTGCATAGACTATACTACCAGAGGCACACACAGAGCAAGTAATGTGGTGCCTGCTACCTGGAGTTCTCCTTAGAAACCACCGTTTAAGTGTCACTGAATGGACCAGTTTCCCAGCAGATGAGAATCGGTTGAATGAAGCTATTTCACCTGTGCCAGTTTGCTCTGAGTATGCCTGAGTGCCAGTCCAACCCTAAGAAGATGGATGGGGGTTGCTCTTTCCTTTGGTCCAATACCAATACAGAACAGCTTGTGTTCTTTGTTTAGCTGATAGTGGAAACCTGGGGTTGCTGTGGGCAAAGTAACTTCTGCAGGGGGCGCTCAGTCTCTGAAATGCACCGTCCAAGCTTTCCTTCGGCTGACGACGCCGTTAAGTGGATCGAGCGTATGACGGACCCTTCCTAGTCAATTGCTTCTAATCATCCTAGAGAAATTTCTCACCTTTTTTTTTTGTTCATGAAAGTTCTGTCTTTTGAACAGTAGCTTCTTAAAAAAGAGAGTAGAACAAGAGATATTAATGAGATTTCTATTTTTATAATTAATTCCCAGCGTATCTGAACTTCAGTACCTGTTTTAACTTTTTTTATTGGCTTTTTTTGGATAGGGCAATGTTTAAAGACTGATTTTCATTGATAGTAATTGACATATGTCATTTTTACCTATTTCATCATTTTCATTTAGAACTTGTTCCATGAGAAAAGAGAAATCCTGGAAAAATTAGAAAGCCCACAAAATTCCTACAGTGTCATCTTGACCAGAAATTTAGGGCACTTGCAAAGTATTTCATATGTAGACAAACTGGGGCATGGAAGGAAAAGCAAATTTGAGGTCAAGTCTTGAAATGAAAACAGAATCATGATCAACTCTGAATGTTACTACAACTAAGGAATTTTGTGACCAGTGGAACAGAAACCTTCAAATTCTGGTCAAGGAAGATGAGTAGCCAACTGGATAGAGAATATAAAAGCTAAGTCCAGGGACTTGTGTTCTGCCCTGAGTTAGGTTAAAGAGATAGATAAAGCACTTAGTAAAGGCTTTCTGTGTGCCAAGCACAGTTGCTCTGTGGGCTCTACCAGTGTTGCCAACTTAGTACTTTCATCAGTAATACATTTGTTCTTTGAGAACCATGAGCACCTTTGGTTTTCCCCTTCATTTCCTCTCCTCCAAGGTCACGATGATCACAAGTTTGCTCTAACAAATGGTTTACAGAAGGAAGGAAATGGTAAGTTTCCAGAAACAGTCTTATGCCAAATAGAGGCCTAATTAAAATCAGAATTGCAGTTCATTTGATTCTGTGCACCGAAAAAGGCTTTGTTTAGCTAGACTTTTCACCTAGATAAAAATCAAGGGTAAGGCAAACTCAAATCTATTTTAAGAGCTTGGGAATTGAACTTCCTAAAGTTTATCCACCAGAGGGAGCTATTGATTTAAGTTTTGCTTAAAAAGCTTCTTCCTTTGGTTTCCCAAGCAACAAGAAACCACCTTGGAGGGATTAGTTGTGGTTCTGGGCATAGATGACCACAGAAAGGGAATGACTGGCTATCCCATGTCACCCTAAGAAGAGGTGTTACTGAAGATATCTGACACCCTGGGGGGCTTGCCTGTGACTGCCTGACTTGGGGATTCTTCTCATTCTTACCTTGTTAAAATCAGTAATTCCTTTGCTACTTGTCTCGATCATAAGGACTTTTGATCAGATTTCTTTTGTGCCAAGCCCTTTTTTTGTGGGTCATCCAGAGAGACGGCAGCTCTTGCTCCTTTCTCTCCATCTTCAGAGACCCTAGGGGCTGTGTTCTCTCTTACCTGGCTTCTGACCTCCTTTGTTCCCAGTGCCCAGCCTCCAGAAAGCCCCTGACCGCTACACAAAAGCTGTTAGTGTTTCTCAGAAGCTCATTCTAATGGATGACTGTGGACCCCAAAGCAAGAAGAACTTGGTGCCATTGGTGATAGCCCCCTCTCAATCATGCAGCCCAGTCTCTAATGTGTGAGAAAAATGGGCAATGGTGCCAAGTGAGGTCTTTAGAAGGGCAGGAGGAAAATGTGCTCATTAATCTAAAAAGATACTCTTCCTAGAACCAGGTGCACTATTGGTATCCAAGGAGGCTATGAAGGAATTAGCCTTGTTCCTGAGACTTACTTGGCTTTGGAAATTCTACCAAATAAAGCCAGTCCAGTGATCTTTTATCCTTTTAGCTCGGAGGACAGTTGTATGATACAGTCAAAAGACCACTTTGTCCTGGGTTAACAAAGGACAAAGTCCTGGCTGTTAAACTTACTAGTTGTAGGACCTTGGGTAAGTGAGAGCTGTTTCGTAGGTTGCTGCACCCCTCCCCCAAGACTCTCCCCTCTCCCTTAGCACCACCCCCCCTAGCATGCACTCACGCAAATCCCTTATTTCCTTCACAGCTCAGCTCTAATACCACCTTTTACATTGGACTCTTCCTGATCCCACCAGCTATTTGTTCCTCCTCCCCGCTAGGATCACTACTTCATGTTGATGTTGTATGTGCTTAGATGTGTATATGCCTTCTCTCCCTATATAGAAGGCACTGCTAGTACAGTTCCTGGAACAAAGCAGGTGTTTAATAAATGCTTGTTGATTAAGTCATCACTCTGAGCCCAGGTTCTTTGTGAAATGGAGATGACATGTATGCTGCCTCCCTTGTAGGTCTATTATGAGGAAAGTAAGCCTCAGAGCTCTCCAGAAATGTGAGTTGTTATCATCTGGTGCCACTCCAATTTACTTCCATAATCTGACAGTCACAAAAGTCACTTAGGTTGGAATAGAGGTGATTACTTGCAAATGAAGGAGATACTAGTTCCTCAGTTTTGATGATTGTTTTTAAAAAATCACCATAAAAACAACTAGACTGGGAGCTTCGTAAAGGCAGAGCCTAGCTTCATCCATTTCTGTATTTCCTCAGTCCCAGAACAGTATGCACTCAGCACATAGCAGAACTGAATTTAGTTTCAAGATGTCTTTCCTCTGCCCCCTTCTCTTTCTTATAGACCTTTCTGATAGAGTTCAACACATTTCCTTCATACTGGAGAACTGCAGTGAGATTTGGAAGGCTCTGCATACTTTGGGTAGATGGATTATTCTCTTAGGCATCTGCAGAACTATTGAGGAAAATCTGTTATTTGAGCTCTGCCTAGGGGAGTTTAATATGCTCCAAGGACTGAACTCAACTTTTTGCTCAGCAGATGATTTATCAAGTTTTTCTTCTTTTTCAACAGAAAAATTCACTTTTTGTTCCATCATATTTCTTCTTAATACTTAACATGCTCTTCCCTTTATCCACAATTTCCATAGAGCTATGGATCATGGCATTAAATTAAATTCAACAAACATTTATCAGGATCATAGGACAACAGATCTGAGGAAGGAAAAGGATCTTAGAAGTCACTTATCTATCAATCTCATTTCAGAGATGAGGAAACTGAGACCCAGAGAAATGAAACACCTTTTTCATGGTCACATAGGTGGTAAATGTAGCAGAGCTAACATCAGAGCCCAGGGTCTTTGATTCTGACTCCAGGACCCTTTCCAGTACATCATGTCAAAGCTACGGGACTGGATCAACTGTGACCAATTAACCTTCTTTTTAAAAGAGAAAGCTCTGTTTCCATGAATTCCTCAGGTTTTCCTTTGTATTTTATCACCTGTGGCTTCCTAGCATGGGGATGGATCATTCCTGTTTCAGCTTTCTCTCCTCCCTAGTCTGGACCTCTTTGAAGCACTGGACAGCGCTTTATTCGCCAACCCTGTCAATGACAGCCACAGGCACTCCTGCCTTTCTTGCTTTTGGCACCAGGCCTGGAATCACAGAAGTGAAACAGGGCCACTGTGGGATGGATCTGAGTTTCTTCACGTGTTCCATAGTAGCCTCATCATTTGCCATCTAAAACCTGCCCCTCCTAACTTCTTCATTTGAGAATAAAAGAATCTCAGGATGAAAAGGGACATTGGAAGACATTTAATTTAATTTTTTCAGTATTCTTCCATTTACACAGGTTAGAGTCCTCATAGCAGTTGTTCTAAACCTTCTCTTTTCTCCTCAAGTTTCTGATTATGTGACCTTTCCCCTACACTCAGAGCTAAGAACTTCACTTTGTGCTGTGTTGAAAAAGTAGAGGCCATTTCCTGTGAGCTCCATCTCTCACACCATGGACATGATCACCCATTCTCTTCTCTTTCACTCTGGTCTTCAACGAAGAGGTGAATTTTCTCTGCCTTGATCCCATATCCTTCCCTTTAACTGTCCTAGGCTCTCTTCTCTTTTCTCTCTACATTCTCTCTTGGTACCTTCATCAGATACCATGGGATTAATTACTTATTATCTCAACAATGACTATCTATCTATCAATCTACCTATCTATCTATCCATCCATCCATCTTTCTATCCATCCATCCCCAGTCTTTCCTGACCTTCATTCCTACACCATCACCTGCCTCTTATTAGACAATTCAAGCTAGATGATCCATAGGCAGTTCTAGTTCATTGTGTCTAAAAAAGAACACATTATCATTTCCTTCTAAACTCATCCATCCTCCAAACTTTCCTAGTCTATCCAAGGGTACTCCCATCTTTCTAGTCCCCCAGAATCACAACTCCAGTGTCATCCTTCAGTCCTAGCTTAACCTATGTTATCCAGGCAACTGCCCAATCTTGTTTCTAACTCCATAAATTTTTTTTTTTTGCAACTTTCCCCTTCTTTTCCCTCATACGGCCATCATCCAAGTTTAAGCCCTCGTCCCCTCTCACCCAGACTACTGAAACAACCTCATGCTTGGTCTCTTTGTCTGAAATTTCTCTGATATTCATTCCATCTTACAGACAACTACCAGTGTTTTTTTCCTGGTGCGTGTCTGTTCATGTGATTTCCCTACTCAATAAGCTCCAGTTGCTCCCTATTACCCATAGGCTCAAATATAACTCCCATGGCACTTTCACAAGCTGGCCCCATCCAACCTCTTAGTCTTATTACCCATTACTCCCTGACATGTACACTATAGTCCAGCCAAAATGACAATCTTTCCTGGCACAATACTCCATTTCCCATCTCTGGGTAGTTACATGGCTGTCCCCCATCTCTGGAATGAAATTCCTAGTCACTTTCGCTTTGTGAAATATCTACTTATCTTCCATCAAGACTCAGCCCAAGTGTTCCCTCCTACATCAAGCCCTTCCTGATCTTTCAGCTGCTAGTGCTTTCTCCTCAAAATTATCTTGTATCTACTTATATATGTATATGTTTTATCCCCTTGCTAGACCATGGCCTCCTTTGTATCAGTGTCTACATGGTGCTTGGCACATAGTAGGTGCTTAATAAATACTTGCTGATTGACTGGAAACCTCGATATCCTTTTTGATTCTTTACTATCTCTCACCTCCCACATCTAACAGATGTCAAGTCTTGTCTATTATACCTCTACAATGTCTTTGCCATCTGTCCCTTCCTCTCCATGCCCATTAGCACAACTCCTATTCAAATCCTCATTGACCTATCACCGGTATGATAACAAAACTTCCTAATTAGTTGTTCTCTGTAGTTTTCCACCCTTTCCTAAACAGTTTTTTATGGAGCTGCCAGAGTAATCTACGTTATGCCCAATTATGCCCTGTTGTTCCTCTCTTTAAATACCTTTAACTTCTTAGCCTCATGGCTAAGTCCCTTCACAATGTGGCTCAGACCTGGCTTAATAATATCATTTCACTGATATGCCGCTCTGTGACCTCAATGCTTCAGCGCATTTAGGGGTAGCTGCTTGTGACCTTGTCCTGCCCCTTTTATCTTCCATGTCTCTGTACATTCTGTTATCCACATGCAGGGATACAATGGCTCCCTCTGGGCCCCATCTCCACCGACTAACATCTTTCTTTTCCTTTATGGTTGAGTTCTAATGCCACTTTCTTTACGAATTGCTTTTCCATCCATCCAGTTAGAAACTGAGATTCATCCAATGTAAGATATATAAGTGATTCCTCCCCTTTCCTGACTCATCTGGTTTCAGTTTTATGTACTCAGCTTTCTACTAACTCACATTGTAGTTATTGGAACATATGTTTTATTCCTATTGACTATATGCTCTTGAGAGCAAGGCTGCCTGGCGGGGAACCTGTGGCTTCAAGGCCACATGTGGTGCCCTGCGTCCTCAAGAACTTTGTTCTGTGAAGTTTGAATTCAGTCACAGGGTCATACTTGAGGACCTAGAGGGCTACATGTGGCCTCGAGGCCACAGGTTCCCCACCCCTAGCTCATCCTTTGTCTCTCCTCTCTTTCACAGTCAAAACTCATAGAAAGGACTGTCTACAACTGATGCTTTCCTTTTATTCACTCATATTCATTTCTCTACCCCTTGGAATCTGGTTTCTGATTTTACCATTCGACTGACTTTCTCTAAGGTTACTAATGATCTCTTAACTGCTAAACTTTTCTATATATTCAACCTCTTTGAATTTTTGGACATTGTTTTCCTTGGCTACATGTCTACAGGGTCTCTTGGTTTTCCTCCCAGTTGTCTGAATCACTCTTCAAAGTCTCCTTTGCTAATTTCATCCTCTTCTGCTCCACTACGTGTGGATATCCCACAAGGATCTAGCCTGTGCCCTCCTCTCTTTTCTCTCTGCACTCTTTCCACTGATGATCTCATCAGCTCCCGTTGGTTCAGTGTTCTTTATGCATCTAATTCTCAAATTTAAATATTTAGCCCTGACTGCTCCTGAACTCAGAACCGATATTATCAGCTACCTTCTGGCCAGTTTGACCTGTGTGTTCTGTCGGCATCTCAAGCTCCATATGCCCAAAATGGAACTTGTTCTCTCTCAAATCCATGACTCTTGCCTTTCTGTCAATCTTCATAGACAATCAGTTGCCAGGTCTTGTCAATCCTGTCTCCATCACCTGTCACTTTACTTCCACTCACATCTTAGGCTTTGACCCTACTTCAGCCCCTCATCACTTCTCTCCTAGGATATTACAATCTCTCCAATACATCTTCCACAGTTGTCTGGCACATAGTAGGCACTTAATAAATGCTAGTTGACTAACAACTGGAAAAGTGATATTCCAGAAACAAAGATATGACCATTTCATTTCCCTTTACTAAAAAAAAAATCTTCACTGGATTTCTATTTCTTTTAGGGCAAAATAAAAATTCCTCAGC
>JAQQSK010000534.1:0-17477 GCA_028658325.1 Potorous gilbertii
GGAGAGAGAGAGGGAGAGGGAGGGAGGGAGAGGGAGGGAGGGAGAGAGAGAGGGGGAGAGAGGGAGAGAGAGAGAGGGGGGGGGAGAGGGAGAGAGGGAGAGAGAGAGAGAGGGAGAGAGAGAGGGAGAGGGAGAGGGAGAGGGAGAGAGGGAGAGAGGGAGAGAGAGAGAGAGGGAGGGAGAGAGAGAGAGAGGGAGAGGGA
The DNA here is from genome assembly GCA_028658325.1 of Potorous gilbertii. Taxonomy (NCBI): domain Eukaryota; kingdom Metazoa; phylum Chordata; class Mammalia; order Diprotodontia; family Potoroidae; genus Potorous; species Potorous gilbertii. Next base: position 204 of record JAQQSK010000534.1, read on the forward strand.
GAGGGAGAGGGAGAGAGGGAGAGAGGGAGGGAGAGAGAGAAGAGAGAGAGGGGAAGGGGGAGGGGGAGAGAGGGAGGGAGGGAGAGAGGGAGAGAGGGAGAGAGAGAGGGAGAGAGAGAGGGAGAGGGAGAGGGAGAGGGAGAGAGGGAGAGAGGGAGGGCGGGAGAGAGAGAGAAGAGCGAGAGGAGGGAGGGGGAGGGGGAGGGGGAGAGAGACAGAGATAGAGACAGAGCGAGACAGAGACACAGAGAGACACGGAGAGATGCAAAGAGACAGACACACACAGAGAGACAGACACAGAGACAGAGTGTGTGTGTGTAGGTGTGAAATACAGACAGAGAACCTCTGCTATGAACCTGGTCCTATGGAAATCCACAGGTAAAACCAACCCTTACTGGGTGGTGGGGAAGGTGACCAAGGGAACCACCAGAACTTAGTCCTCTCTAGTGAAGAAAAGGGCTACCAAAACTAAGGAACCTGAGAGGCTTCCACTAGCCTTGAGGTTCCTGCCACTGGGGGAAGTGACCCTCCCTGCTCTCTTGCCTTTCATCTGTCTTTGGATGGAACAGGGCTGTTGGTTTTTTTTTTTTTATAGACCTAACTAATGTGCTTAATTTATAGGACAACTGACCATAGCATTCTCTGAACTATTGAGCAAACATACAAATGGGTTTAAATTCAGTTTAGGCAGTCAATGTCCCTTAAGGGGGAAAAATGAGGGAATAAGCATTTATAGAGTGCCTACTATGTGTCAGGAACTGCACTAAGCCCCTTTTACAAATATTGCCTCATTTCATCATCACAACTCTTGAGAGGTAGGGGCTATTATTAGGCCTATTTTACAGGTGAGGAAATTGAGGCAAAGAGTGATTAAATGACTTGACTAGGGTCACACAGCTAGTGTCTGAGGCTGGGTTTGAATTTAGATATTCCTGACTCCATGTCTAGGGCTTCATTCCCTCTGCTTCTAGTTGCCTGCTAGCAATGGAACTGGGATATGATGTTTAGCCGAATGGACTCTTGATCTAGGCCCATAATACCCAAAGGGACTGGAGTAGGTTTCTGCCAACCCTAGGTAATATTATCTTTTTCTGCTCTCTCTCTTTCTATCTCTGTCTCTCCTTCCTTCCTTCCTTCATCCTTGCTTCCTTCCTTTTTTCCTTGCTTCCTTCCTTTTTTTCCTTCCTTCCTTTTTTGAGAATCAATTTATCAATCAATTATTAAGTGCCTATTATGTGAAATGTACTGTGTTAAACACTCAGGGAAACATAAATATAAATAAGAATCCTGTAACTCCCGGTTAGGAAGGGCCCCTAGAAATCATCTGGTCCTACTATACCTGAAGAAACCCCCTAAACCATACTCAGAAGTAAGTGGTCATTCAGCTTGTCCTTGAATGCTTCCAGTGACAAGGAACTCACTACTCAACAAGTCTTCAAATTTTAATTTTGAGCAGCGCTGATAGTTAATATCCAACCATTACTTGACCTTTCGCCATTTCCACTCATTGCTCCTGATTCTGCCCCCTGGGGCAAATATCAACCAACCAATCAATCAATAAATATTGATTAAGCACCTACTGTGTACCAACACTGAACTAAATGCTTGGGATACAAAAGGAGGCAAAGGTAGTCCCTGTCCTCCAATGTAATGGGGGACATTATACACGAAGTTTGACAAAAATTTAGTCTCTCTTCTCCCTGAGAGCCTTTCATATATTTGAAACACCAACAAAAAACAACCCACCATCACTTTTCCCCTTCCCCTGATCCCAAGTTTTCTCTTCTTCAGGCTGAGCATTCCCAGTTCCTTCAAGTGATTATCATTTAGCAAGGAGGCCCTTCAGCATGCTGGTTGCCATTCTCTGGATGTTTTTCATCTTTTTCCACATTTCCTAAAATGTGGGTCCCAAAAGGGAGCCGGGCTCCTTAAACATATTCTGATCAGAGCAGACTGCAAAGGAGCCATAGTTATGGATACTATGTATCCCTTGTTCAGTTGTGTCCAACCCTTTGTGACCCCGTTTGGGGTTTTCTTGGCAAAGATACTGGAGTGGTTCGCCATTTCCTTCTCCAGCTCATTTTATGGATGAGGAAATGGAAGGAACAATTTAAGTGACACACAGCTAGTGGGTATCTGGGGCTGGATTTAAACTCATGATGAGTTTTCCTTACTCCTGGTCAGGCACTCTATGCACTATGGCGCCACGTAGCTGCCCCCTAAGGTGGCCTTGTTTGGCTGCCATATCTCACGGAGGGGATGTGGGGGGTGGGGGGTGGGGTTCATGTTCAGTTTGCAGTAGATTAACTCACTCAGATCTGTTTCAGACATCCCGCCACCCCTCGAATTTAATTAGGCTTCCTCTGATACTTGTGGAGTTGATTACTTGGGCACAAATGTAAGACTTTACATTTGCCCGTAGTATATTTCATCTTGTTGAATTTCGTGTTAGTGTTCTAGTCTGGTTTTAGATGCTAAGATGATGTATTAGTCTTTTTCCCACCTTGCCATCATCTTCTGTGCTAGCTTTGCCTCTTTTCAATCACAGACAAAAATATTGGCCAGCAACAGAGTCGAGCACAGATCCTTGAGGCATTCCCCTAGAGACCTTTATTCCAGATGACATAAAAAGAGCCATTGATATCTATGTTTTGGGTGCAACCATCAAAGCAGCATCTAATTCACTCAAAGCACTATTATCTAGCCCACATCTTTCCATCTTTTTCTGTAATAATAGGAGGAATTTTATCAGTTGATTCGCTAAAATCCAGGCAAGTACATCACAAACATCTCCCTAGATCTCCTGGTGTGGTAACTGTCAAAAAAGAAAATGACATTAGTTGAGCATGACCTGTACTGGCCCTTTGTGGTCACTACTCCCCTTTCTGGATTTTTATGAAATATCTTTTTCATAATATATTCTAGAATTTTGCTAGAACAGAAGTTAAAAACCATCTGTCTATATTAGCAGCCTCTGTTCCCTTCCCTTTTTTTTTGAAAACTGGGACAACATTTGAAGCTAAGTGGTGGAGCAGACAGTATTGGGCCTGCAATCAAGAAGTACTGAGGTTAGATCCTGCACTTACTGTTTGACCCTGAGTAAGTCATGGAACCTCTGCTCAGTTCAATTTCCTCAACTATAAAATTGGAATGATAATGACGGCGCCTGGTTGTGAGATCAAGGGAGATAATGCTGATAAAGTGCTTAGCATGGTGCCTGGCGCATGTAAGCTCTTAATAAAGTCTTGTTTTCTTCCTTTCTCCAGTCCTGTGGCATCTCTTCTGGTATAGAGATCCATGACAGCACCTTAGGCATAATGTTTGCCACTTCTTTCAGTGTCCCCAGTTGTAGTTCCCTTGGTTCACGGGATTTGAACTCACCAAAAGTAAGCAGATGTCGTTTGATGACCTCCTTACTGATCTGGGGGTATCTACCCCTTATTAACACTTATTTCTTCCCTTTCCAGTCTAAAGATGATCTACCCTTGTCAGATCAAAAAAGGTCAAATAATTGCGCTCAACCAAGATTTCATTGTTAATTATCCCCATCCAAGCAGCAGTCCTTTCTTTTTTTTGATCCTCTTCTCTCCCCCACAATATCCTTAATCCTCCCCCTTTTTTTCCCTTTAACTGTCTGAAACTTGTAGGCTTGTGTAAGGTGTTGAGAAATTAAGTGACTTGTCTAGGATAACACAACCAGAAAGCACCAGTAGAAGGATTTGAACCTAGGACTTCCTGACTTCAAGGCCAACCTTATCTCCTACTTGAGGCTGCCTTTCAATTGCTTCAAGCTCTCTTAAGAGCTTTCCTTACAGTGCCTTATGGGGTAGATCATGCAAATCTCATTAGACCCATTTTACAGGTGAGTCTCACAATAGTGTCATGCCTGGTACTTGGATACAGGTTTCCACCTGTCAAATTCCGGGCTCTTCCAACTACAAGATTTCTAATCATTCAGATTACAGGTTCAGCAAATCAGGTTTCTGTATTAATAATGCATTTTTGCTATTGTTAATATAATTTTGCTTCTTAATGGGAAGGTCTTCCCCATTCGTTTAAGAGCCTTCAAAGATTTGTAGGAAGGCCACACCTTTTGTTAATGAGGTACTGGTTCTTAAAGATTGTAATGCTCCCTGGCTCTGAAAAATGTGTGAGTACTCTGAGATGAGGTTTTACTTTGGGCCTTACTGATTGGAAATGTTTTGTCTGGCCAGGTGAGACTCTGGGCAGTGGTTAAGGAGTCCCCTGGCTTTGAGGATCCAGATGTTGCTGCTTTTCTCTCTAACTATATACGTATCTGTCTGTTGATCTGTGATGTATATATTACTTATGCCAGGCAGCTGGAAGCCCTGTCTGTTAATTTTGATTTCTCTGAAGTTCAGGGTGCTGACTTTTCCCCCTGAACTAAGTGAATGATATATATGTGCCGGATTAAAGTGATTATTGACCCCTCAAAAGTTGCTTTTCTTTTAGAAATGCAGATCCAAGAACCCGTACAGCAGGTTGGAGTGTATGTTGGAGTCCTTGTTTTTACAGCTTCTTATATAAACTCACAGAACTTTAGAACTGGAGAGGATCTTAGACATCAATTCATATAACCTCTTGCTTTATAGAGGAAGAAACAGGGATGAGGGAGGCAAGATGCTTACCCAAGGTCAAGACATAGCGAGTCAGGGGCAAATTGAATTAATGTGTCCTGACACCTTTGGTGACTAGTTGACTTCCTGCATCCTCTGACACTTGCTCCCCCTCCCTCCACCCCCAGTCCTGGTCCCCTAGCCTCCCGTGCCCAGTGCACGTAGAAGCGAAGTATTCTGTTACTAAGGAAACCCAGCATGTTGAGTATGAGCCATGTGGAAATAATGGTGATTTATTTAGAAAAAGAAAGGTTTGTCATTTTAAGCTTACTACTACAGAATTGCTTTTTGATTACCTCCCTCCGTATTGCATTGTCTTGTCACAATAAACTACAGAAACAAGTGGCGAAGTTAATAATTATCAGCTCTCTTCTTGTCAGTTTCTTGCACAAGGTCAAAGACGGAGTCCGCCCGACTGCACCTGGCTGGCCCATTCTTCTCTGGAAGTGGGTCCCCTCATCTTCGCTCTCTCCTAGGGCTGCTGAGCATCTGGCTGCCCAGCGGCTCCAGTGTTCTTCAGTGCTTGAGGAGTCTGGGAGAGAAAAAGAGTCTAGAGAGAAATAACACTCCCAGGGGGGAGCTGAAAGAATAGGAGGGGATTCAGAGACCAGATCGTGCTATGAGTTGGGAGAACCTGTGTTCAAATCTCCCCTTAGATACTTTACTAGCTGAATGACATGAGTAAGATGCTTAAACCTCTCTGGGCCTCAGTTTCTTGATATGTAAGATGGAGAGATTAGAGTTGATGGTTTCTAAGGACCTTTCCCTCTCTAAATTTATGATGCTCTGAGTTCTAGTGAGGTGGGATGTTTTTATTTTTTACCTTAAGGGAATTTAACCTGTGTCCAAGCACATTAAGCTCTTGGATTACACAAAACTGGCATGGTCTTGGTTGTGTGTGTTGTGTGTGTGTGTATATGTGTGTGTGTGATCTGAAATCATAGTTTTTGGTTTTACCCCCATCCAGTTTCCTCTGAATAATGCTGGAGAAATTTACTATGGTAAGTAGAAGGGTCACAGAATTAGGATCACAGAATTTTTAAGAGATCTCAACAGACATCCAGTTCAACCCACACTGGAAAAAGACTCCCTGTTGCAGTATGCATGACAAATGATCATCTCATGTTTGCTTCAGGAAGGTCTCCAGTGAGGAGATGCATATCACCTCCTGAAGCAACTCATTCCACTTTTTGATAGCTCTGAGAGTTAGGAAGATTTTCCTGATATCACCCTTGAATTTGCTTTTTTATAACTTCTCTTCATGGGTCCTAGATTTGCCCTCTGGGCCCAAACAGGCCTGGACTGATCCCTCTTCTTCATGATGGCCTTTCAGATACCTCAGCAGAGGTATCCCTTCCCTCTTGAGTTTTCTCTCAGCTACGTCCAATGCACAGATAGATACTCACATGTCAGGAACTCAAGGCTTTTATAGTCTTGGCTGTCATCCTTTGGCCAGTTTAATCTCTCTTTTGCCAGATAGACCTTCAAATGCTTGCAAATAGCTATCATACCCCTATCTGAATCTTCTCCAAGAAAAAAACTTCTCAATTCTATGCAAACACTCAAGGTAACAATTCATGTTGGATACAGGACAGCCTTTAACTCTATAGAGAATACAAATCAGCACACAAATACACAGAAGCCCATAAACATTCCTATTCCCTTAATTGGGAGTCTCATCTTCTACCCCAGAGACCTCTAAAGCACTTCCTTAAAGGTTTGGACTCCTCTGAAGAAGGGAATGAACATATATTAAACACCTACTATATACCAGGCACAGTGCTAAGCAATTTACAAAAATTATTTTCTAAGTTTAGGATTATTGAAGAAGCAACCCTGTAATACTGTGAGAAGCTTTGCTTTGTAAGGTGTGGATTACTTTCAGAAGGGAAACACACTTAGAGCTGCTACAGAGACAATTCCTTGTCTTGAGTCCTTGTTGTAGCATCAGAGACCAAAGTCCAGGCTTTTCCCTCTCTAGGTCATGGCTCAGGCCCTTTCTGATCCTCCAGCTTTGGGGTCATCTCCTTTTCTCTCCAGAGGACTGATGTTATCTTCACTCCACACATGGCTGGATCCTGGAACTCTCCAGAACTTGACTTTGTCTGGGCCACTATGCCTCCTCCAGCCTGGAGGTTGGCTCATATGGCTTTCTCCTCTTTGAGGGTTCCATGGTTAAGGGTTTCTGGCTTCCTCTTGGTCCACATGACTGAGAACACACATACCTACAACTTGCTTCTATAGCCCAAGTTTGCCACAGTGTCTTTTTCTTGGTTGTGGGAAGGTTGTATGATTCAATAGGCCTTTCTACCAGGGACACAGATTTACTCTTAGTTATAGGTCTTTCTTTCACGTTGTCTGGCTTGTCAATGAAGACTCCTATTCTCTTTGCTATGTCCATTGAAAAGGGGAGAGGGTTCTTTGATCCAGAAGAGTCAGTCAAGTTATTCCCCCAAAGAGGAAACTTAATCATTCATTCTAAATGTAAGTGAGTTGACAAATACCCACATGTAGAGGAGTAATTTCTCTCCAGGAAGTGTTAATGGTTAGTGTTAAGTTACCCTTTAGACAACTAGGTGGTTGAGTAGGTAGGTACATGAACTTGAAGACAGGAAGTATCCTAGTTAGAATACTGTCTCAGATACTGCCTGATTGTATGACCCTGGGCAAATTGCTTAACCTCCTTGCCTCAGTTTCCTCATCTGTAAAATGGGGATAAGGACAGCACCTACCTCCGAGCGTTGTTGAAAATCAAACAAGATAACATATGTAGAAAGAGATATGTAACCCTTTCAGGTGCTATATAACTGCAAGCTATTATTAGTATCAGTGTGTCCACAATTTCCATAGGGAAATGCAAAGGTCCCTATAATCAGTGTGATCAGGCTGCTGTGGAATTATAATGGTGAGAGTTCTGGATTTGGGGTCAGAGGGCCTGGGTTTAAATACTGGCTCTGCCATTTACATTTAATAACTAGGTGGCCTTGACAAGTCTTTCTTTCCCCTTCCCCCTCCTTCTCTTGGTCTTGGTTTCCTCATTGGTAAAATGTGCATAACAATAGCCCCTACCTCCCAGAGCTGTCGTGCAGGTCAAGTGATTTATGATATTTGTCAATCTTAACGTGCCACAGAAATTTGCGGTCATGAGATCCCATGACTGTAGCCATGATTATGGTATGCCAATTCTGTCCATGGAGTTTTCTTGGCCAAGATATTGGAGTGGCGCCACAGTGGATTAGATCAAACAGAGGCTAAGTGGTTTGTCCAGGATCACGCGGCTGATAAGTATATAAGGCTGTATTTGAACGCAGGTCTTACTGACTCCAGGCCCAACACTTTATCCACTGAGACTTATAGCTGCTCATTCTATAAATACTGGCTCTTACTATTTTTATCTCATCTTGGGGAAATCCTTCACTTCCTTCAAAGACTAGTTGGAGTGACATGAAGTCAGTTCCTGTGCCCTCCCCCCAAACCTTTGAAGCTCACACTCAGATTTGACATTCTCAAATGTATCATCTACTCCCCTTTCTATTAGAATATGTTGAATATGGAGGAATCCTTTTCTTGATGACTTAGGGTCTTATAATGTTCATCATTTAGGAGCCTCTGCTGAAATACAAAGATCCTTGAGGCTCCTCTGCTGGTAGGTCCAGGATGAGTAAATTACTTGGACGTCCCATCACTTAGTTCTCTGGAATAACACTGGAGGGGTTGGATGAGACTGCCTGGCTTTGTCCTGGTTCCTGCTGCTGCTCTAGTCAAGCTCCCTTTTCCATTAACCATTAGAATTTTCCAGAAGTAGAAATCTGGGTTCAAATGCTACCTGCATGACCTTGGACAAATCAATTTCTTCTTTGGTCAAACAAGAGATCATGGATTAGATGACCTTGAATGACCCTTCTTGATAGAATATCTAGATAGAATATGCTAGTCATCTAAATATATGCAATACATTTAAACTGACAGTGAATCCAACTTCTGGATGAGTGAAAGTTGTCAAGGAGATGCTGGGCAGCAATTATTGACCATATTGTAGTGCGGCTTCCTATTCAGATATGGATTGAATCTGTTGACCTTGGAGGATATTCCCAACTCTGAGACTCTGGGGTAATTCCCTCCAATTCATCTAGAGCTGTAGCTCGGTTGGGATGACCAGAATATTTTTCTAGGGCAGTGAGATTTATAGGGTCCCAAGAGCCCTGGCTATGAGGTGCTTCCTCCCCATCAAAATGGTTGCACCCCTGGATCATCTTACCCTTGACCCTGCCTTCCCAGTACTTGCCAAGGTTTTGGCAGGATAGAAACCTTGAAGTGTCTTTGGGCTTGCTTTTTCCCTCTGCAACAGCAGCTACATTTGAGGTGATGTCTCCTGCTTTGCCTGACCTGCCTTTTGCCTCATTCACCTTTCTCCTAAAGCTACCCCATGCCCTTGGTTCCAACACAAAACATCGCTATCCAAGGTCCTGAATTCACCCAACTCCTTTGCCAGATTCATTTTCTAATTCATCTCCCATCTCCCTACCTTGCTTTAAATGCTTCAGCTATTCCCTCTTGAGAACCAAACAAAGCCTGAACTCCTTAGCCTGGTGTTTAAGGTTCTCTATAATCTAGCCCCAACCTGCCCTCCTCTACTTGAAAAACCCTTGATACTCCAGCCCAAATGGGCCACTTGGTGAGTTCAAAACATGCTCCTTGTCTTCCTGCTTCTACACCTCATTCCTACAACTCTCAGAATGTCAGAGCTGGGAGGGCTTCAGAGGGCATCTTGTCCAACCTGAACTTGGTCAAATATCCCCTCTTCAATAGCCCTGGCAAGAAGACATTCATGTCCTTGAAAACCTCCGTTGAGGAGGAGTCTGGAGACAGCCTACTTCACATAGGGATGGCTTCAGTTACGGGGGAAATTCCTTGTAAGCCTAGATATGGCTCTGTAGCTCCTCCCTATTGGTCCCAGTTTAGCTCTCTAGGGTTAATCAGAACAAGGCTAATCTGGGGCCCTTGGAACTCTTGGAACAGCTATCATGCTCCCCTCCCCCACTCTTTGTCCAGCTCTTCCAGTTTCCAGGCTAAACATTCCCAGATGTTTCAGCTTCCCCTCATGTCTTATGAACTGGAAGCCCTTTACCATCCTGGCTACCTGCCATCCCTGCCCACATTGTCAGTGTTCTTCCTAAGATGTGGTTCTCAGGACTGACCACCGTACTTCAGATTCTTCTAATTGTGTTGATTCTCAGGCCCCTCTCATGACTCCTCCATTCTAAGGCCCCTCCCATCTCTGACATCCCCTGTTCTAATGCCCCTCCAAGTCATTCTCTGTTCTAACATCCTTTCCAAATCTGATATTCTATGTTTTTAACTCTATTTTGCCCTGAAGTTCTTTAAGGTCCCTTCCAACTTTGATTTTTCCTGTTCTGGCATCATCTAAGCTCTAAGATTTATTCTCTGTGTAAGGTGGGCCTGTCCATATTGAAAAACCATGAGGCGGCTCCAGGCACAACAGCCTCCCACAGTGAAGTCAGCCATTGAGATTCCTAAGTAGCCAGCATCGTACTCACCTATTGAACCCCAAGCAGAGCGAAGCAATAACATTTTAATTATGCGTCTATAATCATTGTCATCCTAATGCACCCACATGGCTGGGACCATCACGACTGGGATAATCTATTCATGAGGAGCAAGCGTTAGCAACAGGACATTAATACTTCTAATAATATTTAATTGGGCTTAATTACAGTGTGATGCTTAATATATTGTGAGGAATTTATTTTTGGAGTATTTACATATTTGGAGTTAAATCGTTATCTATCTGTGGGTAAATAATTCCTCCGAAGTCCACTCCAGCACTAGAGACCAGGAGCCCACAGCACACACTTTGCCCTGGAACATCCCTCTAGAGTAGCTCATAATTTGCTGAGAATCATTTGTGGCACATCCTCCCGATCTCTCGGATTCATTTGTTGACTTAGTTTCTGCTGAGAAGATATTTAGGGCAAGCTCATCTGCATTTTATGTATGTCTCAGCCTTGGATGCTTTCCACATTCTTTCATGTTCATCTTCTCCCTTGACTTCAAAGCATCCCCAGAGATGTCGGCAGAGCTGAGACCATGATCTTCCTTTTACAGATAAGGAAGCTGAAGCTCAGAGAGGGTAATGAGCCATGTCACAGTAACCAAGAAATCTACTCCCTTCCTAGCTGGCCTCTCTCGTAATAGTCTAGAAAGAGATCTGGTTCCAAATGGTAGGACTACAGGATTGAATTGAAAAGGACTTTAGAGATCACAGGATGATGATAGCTAGCATTTATGATCCATTTGAAGGCTCAGAAAACACTTTACATTTATTATTTTACTTTGCCCTCATGACAAGCCTGGGAGGTAGGTGATGATATTATCCCCATTTTACAGATGAAAAAACTGAGTATGAGAGAGGCTAAATGTCTGGGGCAAGATTTGAACCCAGGTCTTCTTAGCTCCAAGCTCTGGCCTTGATCCATTAGATCACTTAGCTGCCTTAGACTAAGAGCTAGAAGAGACTTCAGATGGTGTCTGGCCTAGTTTCTTCATTTACAGATGAGGACACTGAGGTGAATTGCCCAGGGTCATGCAGGAAGCAAGGAATTGGCAGGGATTCAAAATGAAATTTTTCTGATTTTGAATTTATTACCCTTTCCCCAGTCCCCAAGGAAGTAAATGGTGGAAACACCACTCCTTCTCAGACAGCATTTCTTCAGACTCCAGACCCTCTGTAGAGTTCTGTAACTCTGCATAGGACTTTCTCATTCCAGCAATTAATCCGGTATCCACATGTAGTATGCACTTCAGAAACACCTGCAGAGGTGGCTAGATGGTCCAGTGGGTAGAGCACCAGCCCTGGAGGCAGAATGGACCTGAGTTTAAATCCTGCCTTAGGCACTTACTAGCTGGTGTGACCCTGGGTAAATCACTTAACTTTTGCCTGTCTCACTTTCCTCATTTGTCAAATAGAGATGACAGTAAGAGCACCCATTCCACAAGATTGTTATGAGAATCAAATGAGATATACATAAAATCCTTCTCAAATCTTTAAAAGTGCTCACAACGATTATTGTAAGAATATATTATGTTATGTTCTATTTTATTATTATATGTTATATTATAATCACCTAGGACAATTTCTTAATTTTATAAACAAGAAATTTGTCTGGGATCCTACAGGGAGTAAATCTGGATTAGAACCAGAGAACCAGTGGATTTAGAACTAGAAGGAACTATGGAAGGGATGAGACTTGAACTCAGGTCTTCAGGAATCAAATTCGGGGGTTATGAGGATAGAAAATAAGGATGTATTCCAAGGACTTACTTCAATGTAAGCCTTGAAGTACCCAGTAGACATCAGTTATTAGCCTTGAGGCTCTTATTTCAGGCTCAAGTTGGTCTGGAAGATCCCCAAAGGTCTTCCAATTCTGGGATTTGGTTCTTTTTCCTAGAGGAAATAGCAGGTTTCAGACCCCCCTTGCCAACTCCCGACTCCTTGAGCTGTTTCTCTTTTGTTCTAGAATTGTCAGCAGTAGCCACAGAGAGGATGAAGGGTCCTGGCAAGAAACCAGGGGAGTGCAAAGGGCTGCTTACATCATTCTTCTTTTCCTGCAAACCAGAGAGATTATGCAGTGAATTTACTTCTCTTCTGTGTGAGGTTAGTTTTGCTGAACTAACAATTTCAGATCCATGAGGCTACAGGACTTTTTCACTGGATGAGGGTTTGAGTTTTTATTTCCTTCCTTCTTCTTTCCCTCCTTCCTTCCTTGTTTTCTTTCTTTCATTTTCTTTCTTTCTCTTCCTTCTTTCTCTTGTTTTTCTCTCTCTTCTTTCTTTCTTTCTCTCTCTATTTTCTCTTTCTTTCTTTTTTCTTTCTTTCTTCCCTCCTGGCTAATTAGAGTCAAAGTAAACACACTTATGATCTAAAGGTTTAGAAGTGCAAACCCATGGAATACCTTGAATCTTGGGTAACTATTCTCTGGGGTACCCAACCTGTGAGTGTGAGATATGGGAAGATAGCCCCAGGATGATGCTGCAGTTTCCATATCATCCTACTATCTGATATTGACCTTGCAGTCTACTAAAATTCCTACATCTTTTTCAAATGACCTGATGTCCATCCCTCTCTCCTCTACCTTATACTGGTATGGAACAAATTCAGGACATTGGTTTTGGGCTGTACATTACTTTGATGTCATTTGCAGAAGCCCTACCTGAGGTTGGTGACAATATGGCAGTATTGAGGTCCCTGCTGGAGCCTGTCCAGTGGGACTTGATCCCTGGAAGGACAGAGCAACTTCAGCACTCTGGAACCCTTGGAGAATGAGTCATTCTGGAGGGTGGTTTCTCAGTCCCAGAAGCAAAATGGAAGCATTTCTCAGATGGAATGCATTTGTAGATCTCAGGGTAGTAGCAATGATCTTCTCCCAAAAAGCAGAAAACTGATGCCCAGGGAGTACAGGCCATGTGCCCAGGGTCATGGTGCAGGCAGGATGGAGCTTGGGTTGCCACCTAGGTGTTGTCAGTCAAGAACCTAATATCTTCCCCCCATTTCATCACATTTGGAAGTTTATTCCTCAGAGTCCTAGGATTTCATGAATGTTCCTCCTGTTTCCATGAGCTTTATCTGTTTGTGTGAAAGTCATAAACATTTTCATATTTTAAGTTGGTATGCAGATGTTATTTTAAAATACAGTTCTTTTCTCATCTCATTTCTCAACCATACTTTTCCAGTCACCCTTCAGTATACAGAATTTGTTTCCAAGAGCAATCAATGGTCAGAACAAAAAGGGGAACTTATAAGTGAAGACACCTGGAGGCAGAATATATGTCAGATCTCTTTTCCTAGGAGGCAGAAAAAGAAATACGTAAAACAGAATGAGAGAATTCTAACTCCAACTGCCATCCTCAATTGTATGGTCAATTATTGTTTGGACTATAATACTTATCATTATTCCACCTTGATGTGCTGGCTAGAAATGAGTATAAAGTTTATGTAATGCAGCTCAAAGCCCAGGAAACTTGATATGGACAGTATTTACATAGTACAACCAGCAACTTGGAATGGAGGAGATAGGTGAAGGCTAGTACCTCCCTGTTTTTTGTTTCTCCTCTTCCTCTCTTTTTTGCATGCGATTTCGTTTTCATGTGAGATCCAAAAATGTTAGAAGGCTGAAGGAAACCACAAGTTCTTAGTCCAAGATGACCCTTGGAAAATGGGTTAGGGACAGTCCTGGAAATTATATTGAAGGGGTATAGGTTGTCAATGAAGAATGGACAGAAATTAAAGGGAACTTTTCAACCCTAAGTCAGATATATGGTTGAGACAGAAACATTGACCCTGCTGAACAAGAGGTGTTATGTTCAAAGGTAGACATCTGATAAAGTCCCTCCCAATTCTGACTTCTGTTCTTAGACCCCTCTCAGTTCTGACATTCCCTGTTTTAAGGTTTCTCCTGCCTCTGACATTCCCTAAGACCTCTCCTAGCTCTCTGTTCTGAACTACTCATCCCCCAGTTCTGATATTTTTGGTTCTGAGGTCCCTCCCAACTCTGATAATCTATGTTTGAAGATTCCTTCTAGACCTGATTGTCTATTTTCTAGGTCCAATTCCGGTTCTGACATTCCGTGTTCTAGGTCTCTCCCAGCTTCAATAATCTGCTTATACATTTTCCTCTTATTAACTATCATTACCACTCAACCAGAATGTTTGATCTTTTCTTCCCCCAAATTAAAGGTATTGTAATTTCAAAATATATGAAATATATCTCTATATAGAGATAGAAAGATCCACATCATTAGCATCTTTAAATCCTTTTGGTTAGATTTTTCATTTCACTCAGCTTGGAACATATTACGTATTAAACATTGTCCATGTAATTATAGAATACAATACAATATATAATTATGTGGTATGATTGCTTTATTTTTATTTAGCTTTATTGTTGGGGGATATCTCCACTCTTTCACCCATCGAGAACAGATTCCTCATGCTCAGGACAGTTTCTCTAAGGCCTGTGGGTCCACTTGATTCTCAGCCCAAATCCCAAGTTCTCTCTGCCTGTATCTGTTTCATGTAAACAGCCCAGTATGGGACAGGAAAAGCAAGAGGAAGAAAGGAGAGAACCCACTCATGACAGGTCTTAGGTGTCACAGCTCATACCCATCAGATTGGAAGAGAGGTGAGGGGCAGTCCTCCAGAGATGATAGAATGACAGAGTGGAGTGAGTGGGTGATCCCCTTTCATTTGCTAAATAAATGCTTATTGATTTATTGACTATCACTGAAACTATTCAAAAGTGGGATGAGCTGCCTCAGAATGTAGGGTGTCTCCCTCCATCGGAGGTCCTTAACAAAGGCCAAATGACCACTTTTCAGGTATATTGTTTAGAGATTTGTTTTTCAGTTGTTGCTTGGCCAAGATGGCCCTAGATATCCCATTCAGATATTCCATGATTCTGTGTCAATGAACTGGTGTGTGAGTAAAGGAAGATGTCTGCATCTACCCTTTGGTTGATTGAAGCCATCTATTGACTAGGATATTGAATGGTAACACACACATGTTATTGTGGTTGTTCAGTCATGTCTGATTCTTCATGATGCCTTTCTATCCTCCACTATCACTCAAAGTTTGTCCAAGTTCATGTTCATTGTTTCCCTGATACTATCTATCCATCTGCTCCAGTCCCTGTTTCCTTATGCCTTAAATCCTTCCCAACATTAGGGTCTTTTCCAATGGGTCCCATCTTCTCATTTTGTGGCCAAAGTATTTAAGCTTTAGCTTTGGTATTTGACCTTCCAGTGATTAGATTGAATTAATTTCTTTGTGTTGACTGATTTGATCTCCTTGCCATCCACTGAAATCTCAAAAGTCTTCTTCTGCACCACAATTTGAAGGCATTGATTCTGGGGCATTCAGCTTTCCTTATAGTCCAATTCTCACAGTCATACTTTTATTGAAAAAATCATAGCTTTGACTATGCAGATCTTTGTGGGCAAAAATCTCTGTTTTTCTTTTTGGTATGGCCCATGGATTCCAAAATACATTGGAGTACATTGTGGAATGGTGTCTATTTCTAATGAGTACCACCAGTATTATCATGGTGCCTGGCACACAGTAGGCACTTAATAAACGCTTGTTAATTGATGAAATGGTGGAATTCTCGGGTGGTTGACTGGCATGTTTAAGGATTTGAGCTTGGACTGGTGTTTCTCACTATTAAGGCTACTTCTCTGCTCTTGGTCCATCATCAAAGAATAAATCATTATCAAGTGCCTACTACGTGCCAGGCATCGTGCTAAGCATTGGTGATACCAAGAAGAGGTAAAAGACAGTCCCTCCCTGTAAGTTGAATGTGCAGATTTTTATCTAATATCTAGCAAGGTGAATCCCCCAAAGGGCCGTCCCAGAGCCAGCTAGCCCTTCAACATTATGAAACAAAGCCTGTCAGTATCACAAAGTAAAGAATTAGAGTATTCTGGGCATATTCCTCTAATGGAGTCTCTCCTCTAATGAAGTGGGCCAAAGCTTAAAGTTATATGCGATCTAGGTTACAGAGTTTTCATTATCCTTCACACATAAAGCCAGCTAGCTGGGGTGGTAGATAAGAGCATTGGACCTGGAGTCAGGAAGACTTGAGTTCAAATGTTTCCTCAGACACTTAGTAGCTGTGTGACCCAAGTCTCTCAATCTTGTTTGCCTTAGTTTTCTCATCTGTAAAATGAGCTAGAGAAGGAAATGGCAAACTACTCCAGTATCTCTGCCAAGAAAAGCCCAAATGGGGTCACAAAGAGTCGGACATGAATGAAAACAACTAAGCAACACAAGGAATGACATCAGGCACCATCTGTCTTGGGGTGGGCATCTTATGTGGGCCAGATGGGGGATGCAGACATTAAGAAGAAAGAGTTCCAAGAAATGGCCAGCCTAAAACATCATTCTTCCACTCAAGGGGTTTGGATGTCTTCTCCCATTCATCTCTGGCTCTTGGAGTTCTTTCACTTCCTGCCAGGCTCTGCTCAGCTGCTGACCCCTTCAAGAGTTCATTCCCAATTTGCCCAGTTGTCAGTGATTCTCCTTCCAGGTCACATAACATTAACTTTGCCTATATTTTATATTGATTTTCCTAAGCGTATTCTGACATGCCCCTTCACCCTCCTCCCCCAGTAGAATGTAAACTACTTGAGGATGACTTGTTTTATATCTTCAGAAGTACTGGCACATGTTCGGTACTTAGTAAATGCTTGTTGAATTGAGTGAGGTTATGCTAAGTCATCAAGAAGAAGCAACCTGTTGACAACATGCCTCATCACTATTATTGCAGGTTGATATGTTGGGTGGGTTTTCAAAAATCCCCTCCCCGCAACCTTTCTTTTTAAATTTTGATACCAAGTGTTGTCTCACTGAATAGAAAGGATATATTTGGAAATGAAGGTGATGGAAAAAGAAATCAATGAAAAAAATGGAAAGAAAACCAGTGTGTTTGAAAGTCAAATTTTCTTTTCAGCTCTGGTCTTTTCATCAAGAATGCTTGGAAGTCCTCAGTTTCATTGAAAGACCATATTTTCCCCTGAAGTATTATACTCAGTTTTGCTGGGTAGGTAATTCTTGGTTTTAGAC
>JAQQSK010000535.1:0-17456 GCA_028658325.1 Potorous gilbertii
AATGGAACAGATGGAGGCCAGTGACTCTCTGAGAAACCAAGAAATCACAAAACAAAACCAAAAGAATGACAAAATGGAAGAGAATGTGAAATATCTCATTGGAGAAGCAATATTGCTGGGTCAAAGGGTATGCATATTTTTGTAGCCCTTTGGGCATAGTTCCAAATTGCTCTCCAGAATGGTTGGATCAACTCACAGCTCCACCAACAATGAATTAGTGTTCCAACTTTCCCACATCTTCTCCAACATTTATCATCTTCCCGTTTTGTCATGTTAGCCAATCTGATAGGTGTGATGTGGTATCTCAGAGTTGTTTTGATTTGCATCTCTCTACTCAATAGTGATTACAGTGTTTTCTTCATATGACTGTAGATAGCTTTCTTCTTCTGACAACTGCCTGTTCATATCCTTTGACCATTTATCAGTTGGGAAATGACAAATTAGTTTTTTTAAGGAATAAATTCAGTTCAGTGAATTAGAAGAGAAACAGTTACAAGTGGACACAGATATAGTTATTACCTCTTGCCAATCATTTTTACATGCATTCAACAACATAATAACATCTAAGCTCAATCAAACTATTGTGTAATAAACTAAGATACGGCCACATTACACATTTAACAATTAGATTTGGTACATCCTATCCACTCTTTATCCCAATATTGGCAATTAGGTTGTGCATTGTATAGTACCAGATCTGAAGTAAGAAGAATCATCTTTCTGAGTTCAGATCTCAAACACTTACTATGTGATTCTGGACATATAACTTAACCCCGTTGATCTCAATTCCTTATCTGCAAAATGAACAAGGAAGGAAATGGCAAATCATGCTACTGTGTTTTGTCAAGAAAACCTCAAGTGAAGTCAAGAAGCCTCAGAAAACTACTGAAAATGATTGAACAACATATTCTAGTTAGGTAGTAGTGGATATAGTCTAAAAGAAAGTTACCATTGTAAACATTTGCATCCAATTGAAAAACAATAAAATGTCCTAGATATAGGGTTATAGTAAAATCAATCAAAATATAAGAACGAGGAAGGATATTTTCTGTTCACAGTTAGCTTAACCACATATATTCAAAATGCCAATATTTGACTTAACTCACAGTTTTAATACATCATCAATCATAGTAATTATTTCAGAATTAGAAAAAATCATAAAACATGGGAACACAAATAGACAAGACTATAAAGAGCTATGCGAAAGGAATCTACATTTTGAACTTTATTGTAAAACAATGATTATTTTTAAAAATATCAAACTTTCCTGTGATAGAAAATAATAGTTACAGTAGACTGATGAATCAGAACAGAGAAGTCCAAAATAGAAGTCAAAGTATATACAAGATTAGTGTTTGCTATATGTTTAAAAACATTTGAGAATCAAATCTCTCTCTCTCCATATGTATACATATATATGCATATGTATGAGTGTATATATATATGTGTGTGTGTGTGTGTGTGTGTGTGTGTATGTACATATATATGTCTTAGAGAAGTGAAGGAATAACTATAGAGCAAAAATAAAGAGATTAAAATCCTTCTTCATGCCACAAAAACTCTAACTGAATAACAAAACTATGAAAAATTAAAACTCATAGAAAGGTATGTATTTCTCAACTATGAACAGGAAGGATTCTTTCCTCAAATACAAAGAAAAAATATTTAAGATAAAAACATTCGTTTTATTATCAAGGAATACTTTTTATGCAACAAGTTTTCTCTACATTTAAAGAAAGATTGGAAACTTTTTTGAAGTAAATGAATCAGAAAAAGGTCTGACATTTAAAATATATAAGGAACTGATACATATCTATAGGACCAATAGCACACATTTCCCAGTGTAGCAATCACAAAGTATGCTAAGAAATTGCTTCTGAAAGAAGAAACACAAACTGTTAATAACCATATAACAATGCCTAAATTATCCAGTAATTATAGAAATACAAATCATGAAAATAAGATATCACCCACTAGGAAGATAAAAATAAGGGATATTAAAAATAAAAAAATGATAAATTAAGTTGAAAGGCATATGCAGTGCTAGAAGACTTAGGGGAAGAAGATATTATTAGTTTTCAATTTCCTAACATTGAAAATTTTCCTTTTTTTCTTACCATGAAAAAGGTTCTTTGTACGTTAACATCTGCCATGAAATCATCCAGTCTACTATTAACTAAGCTGATACAAGGGAAAATACAGATTAATGTCTAGCAAAATTTCTTGTCTCCACACCAGTCAATGTTCATTTTTTGAACTTCTCTATTTTGTTTTTACCCAGTTTGAGAAATATTCCCAAAACATTTAGTATGTATGGGATATCCTCTTTCAATGTGGAAAACAAACATATTTTTCTTGGCGTAGGATAGTTTTTTAAATCTTTTCTGGGAAAAGGAATTTTGGCTTTAGAAGTGGCATTTGGAATGGGCATTTCCAAAATTGCTCTTTTCGAATAAAGGTTCAAGTTGAAAATTTATATCCTAAAAATATTGTGAAGAAAAATTCATTTTAGTATTTTGGTGTCTGATTTCCATTTTTGGTACAGTAACTGGAAAACTTTTATTTCTGATTGCTGTTGGCAATTTCCACTTATCAAAGATATTTGTCTGCTCTTTCTACAGTACCTTAACTCTTACCAATACCATTGTCAATATTTTGTAAGACACTTTCATGTGCAAGACAAAGTTAGTATAAAACTGTGGTTTTATGGCCCAAACTGTGATTCCTCTGGGAGCTAGTGTTCTTTGATCAGAACTAAATAAGTGCAACAAAACACAGTAGTCAACAGCAAGATTCAATGAAATTTAAATTTGATATTGTGAAGTTTTTTTTTTTGTTAAGAGAAGTCAATATTTTTTACAAATTTATTAATTTATGTGTTTTCAGTTTTCAACAACCACTTCCATAAATTTTAAATTTTCTCCCTTTCCTTCCCCAAGATGGCATGCAAGCTTATATAAATTCTACACATGTATTTCTATTAAACACATTTTCATATTGCTCATCTTGCATAGAAGACTTAAAATGAAAAGGAGAAACCATGAGAGAAAAAAAAACATAACAATCGAAAAAATAGTCTGCTTCATTCTGTGTTCTGACTCTACAGTTCTTTCTCTGAATGTGGATGGCATTTTGCATCATGATTCCTTTAGGAATGTTTTAGGTCCTTTCATTGTGGTGAAAAGTCTAATTCTATCAAAAACAGTCCTCCCATACTGTGGCTGTGTATGATGTTTTCCTGACTCTGCTCAACTGACTTAGCATCAGTTCATATAAATTTTTCCAGGTTTTTTTCTGAAGTCATCCTGTTTAACATTTCTTATAGCACAATAGTATGCCATTATATTCATATACCCCAACTTATTCAGCCATTCATCAATTGGTGAGTATCCCCTTGATTTCCAGTTCTTGGCCACAAAAAAAGCTGCTGTAAATAATTTTGTACATGTGAGTTCTTTTCCCACTTTTATGATTCCTTTGGGATAGAACCAGAGAAACAGTATTGCTGAGTTAAAGGATATGCACATTTTTATAACCCTTTGGGCAGAGTTCCAACATGCTCTCCAGAATGACTGGATCAGCTCACAGCTTCACCAACAATGAATTAGTATTCTAACTTTCCCACATCTTTTCCAACGTTCCTGATTTGTCATGTTAGCCAATCTGATAGGCATGACATGGTGCCTTAACACTGTTTTGATCTGCATCTCCATAGTCTGTAAGGATTTCTTACATGAGTAGATAGCCTTAGTTTCTTCCCCTGAAAACTGCCTTGTTCAGTCATAAATTCCTCTATTTTCCTTAAATTTGACAAATAAACTATTCCTTGCTCCCCTGGTTTGTGTATAGTATCAGCCTTTATACCTAGATCATGTATCTGTTCAGGCTTTTTTCTGTTTTACAGTGTCAGACATTGGTCTATACCCAGTTTCTACCACACTATTATCCAATTATCCCAGGAGTTTTGTCAAAAAGTGAGCTCTTATCCCAGAAGCTTGATTCCTTTAGTTTATCAAACAGTAAATTGCTGTAGACATTGACTACTGTCTTATGTACCCAATCTGTTACACTGACCTACTCTTTCGTTTCTTATCCAGTACCAAGTGGTTTTGATGATTGTTGCTTTACAATATAATTTAAGATTTAAGAAATTTAAGATCTTGTATGGCTAGGCCATCTTCCCTAGCATTTCTTTTCATTAATTCCCTTTATATTATGGACTGTTTGTCCTTCTAGATGAATTTAGATATTTTTTCTAGCTCTATAAAGTAGTTTTATGGTAAGTTGATTGGTGTGGCACTGATTAAGTCAATTTAGGTAAGTCAATTAAGTCACTTTTAGCATATTAGCTTGGCCTACCCACAGGCAACTGATTTTTTTCCAGTTACTTAGATCTGACTTTATTTGTGAGAAAAAGTGTTTTGCAATTGTGTTCATCTAGTCTGTAGGTTTGTTTTGGCAGGTAGACTCCCAAATATTTCATAGTATCTACAGTAACTTTAAATGGTAATTCTCTATCTCTTGCTCTTGAGATTTATTAGTAATATATAGAAATGAAGATGATTTTTGTGAGTTTATTTTGTATCTTGAAACTTTGCTAACATTTTTATTATTTCAAGTAGTTTGTTACATGATTCTCTAGTATTCTCTAAATATATCATCATATTGTCTGCAAAGAGAGATAACTAAATTTCTTCTTTGCCTTTTCAAATTCTTTCAATTTCTTTTTCTTCTCTTACTGCTAAAGCTAACGTTGCTAGTATCATATTGAATAGCATTAGGGATAATGAACATCTTTCTTTCACCCCCGATCCTTTTGGAAATGCATCTAGATCATCCCCATTACATATAATGCTTTCTGATAATTTTAGGTAGATACTACTTATTATTTTAAGGAAGGTTCCATTTATTTCTATGATCTCCAGTGCTTTCAATGGGTGTTTTATTTTTCCAAAAACGTGTTTTACATCTCTTGAGACTCATATGGTTTCTGTTAGTTTTGTTGTTGATATGATCAATTATGCTGATAGATTTCCTGATACTGAACCAGCCCGGCATTACTGGTATAAGTCCTACCTGATCAAAGTGTATTATTCTTGTGAAAAGTAGCTATAATCTTTTTGCTAATACATTATCTAAAATTTTTGCATCTATATTCATTAGGGAAATTGGTCTATAATTTTCTTTCTCTGTTTTGGCTCTTCCCACTGTAGTTATCAGCAACACATTTAGATCATAAAAAGAATTTGTAGGACATCTTCATCACTAATTTCCCAAAGAGTTTATATAGTATCAGAATTAACTGTTTCTGAGATGTTTGGAAGAATTAGCTTTTAAATCTATGTGGCTCTGGAGGTTTTTTCCTAGAAAGCTCATTAATGGCTTGTTCATTTTAATTTTAATTCTGAAATGTGGTTTTTAAAATATTTTACTTAGCCTTCTGGTAATCTGGGCAACTTATATTTTTGTAAATATTCATCCATTTCACTAAGATTGTCAAATTTATGGGCATACAGTTGGGCAAATTGGGCAAATTCTAATTATTGCTTTAATTTCCTCTTCATTGGAGGTGAGTTAACCCTTTCACTTTTGATGCTGGCAATTTGCTTTTCTTATTTCTTTTTAAAAATCAAATGAACCAAAGGTTTATCAATTTTATGATCTTTTTTCATAAAACCATCTCTTTAGTATTTTTCATTAGTTCAACAGTTTTTTTAAATTTCAGTTTTATTAATATTGCCTTTAGTTTTCAGTAGTTCTAATTTAGTATTTAATGAGAGTTTTCAATTTGTCTTTTTTCTAGCTTTTCAGTTGCATGACCAATTCATCAATCTCTTTTTTCTCTATTTTATTCATATAAGCATTCAGAGATACAAAACATCCCCTAAGAATTGCTTTTGCTGGATTCCATCAGTTTTATTAGGTTGTTTCCTTGGTGTCATTCACTTGAATGAAATTATTGATTGTTTCTAGGATTTGTTGTTTGACCTACTTTATTCTTTAGGATTATTAAGTTTCCAATTATTTTTTGGTCTATCTTTCCTTGGCCCTTCATTACTTATAATTTTTATTCCATCCTGATCTGGAAAAGATGCATTGATTATTTCTGCTTTTTTGCATGAGATTGTGAGGTTTTCATGCCTTAGTATATGGTCAGTTTTTGTGTATGTGCCATGTACCACTGAAAAAAAGATATATGTCTTTCTATGCCCATTCAGTTTTCTCCAGAGGTCTGTCATATCTACCTTTTCCAGAATTCTATTCACCTTCTTAACTTTTTTCCTGTTTATTCTGAGGTTAGATTTATCAAGTTCAGAGAGGGGGAGGTTGAGGTACCCTGCTAGCATAGTTTTGCTATCAATTTCTTCCTGTAAGTCCCTTAACGTCTCCTCTAAGTATATGGATGTTATAGCATTGGTGCATATATTTTTAGTAATGGTATTACTTCATTGTCTATGGACAGTTTTAGCAAGATATAGTTTCTTTCCTTATCTCTTTTGATTAGATCTGCTTTTGCTTTGCTTTTGTAAGATTACCTTTACCCTATGTGTATCCCCCTGTCTCAAATGTGTTGCTTGTAACAAACATATGATAGCGTTATGGTTTTTAATCCATTCTTCTATGCAACTCAGGTTTATGGAAGGGTTCATCCCGTTTACATTCACAGTTATGATTACTATCTGTATCTTTCTCTCCTTCCTATTCTTCCTCACCACTCCAAGTGTGTTTTTATTTCTCCCTTCTCCATTCCCCTCCTCAAAAGGGTTTTAATTTTGACCACTATCTCCTTTGATCTCCCCTCCCTTCTAAAAGCAACATCCCTATTCAGGGGAAAGCTTGGGTATAGTGTTGTTCTCTGCACTGTGATTGTGTATAGATTTTGTTATATTTTGTTACAAAATTATGGATTTAGCTTTTGGGTGTCTGAATAAATGTTTTAGTACTGTCTTCCATATGGAAAGTCTCTTGTATTTTGCAATTCAGAGTTGCACTGGGATATTCATGGCCACTGTAGGTACTGTGAATATCATGTTGGCACTACAAATGGTGACAGTAATGGAATGGTGAAATACCAGGCCTCTATTTGGAGACAGAAAGGCAAAGGAGACAGAGAAAGAAGTTGATGTCCCAGGGTGGGAGGATTCTTTTTCCTCCCTAGCAAGAGGATGGGCTAAAGGCACCTGGCTTTGTGAATATGAAACCAAGGCTATGGAAGGAAAAATCCAGAAATTTTGAAAGATGTTTTCAGGGAATACCAATAGAATCAGGGAAGCAAATGGCAGGAGTGTGTAGGAAAGGCTAGGACTCATTAACAAGTCCTCAATTTACATATGAATTATATGTAAAAGCTGGGACAAGCTGCTAGTGGAGAAGGCTCAGATGGAAAGAGAACTGGCTAGTTTACATGACAAGCTTTTTATGCTGCAGCATTCAGACTCTCCTTTAGAAGAGCAAGCTGGAAGGTCTCAGGTGGTAGAAAAAGCTATTGGTAGTTTAGCTCACAAAGAGAAGCAAAAAAGTAACAGGAGAAAGGATACATGGGCGGCTTCTCAGGAAGAAACACAACAGGAAAATCAAGGGAGTTGCACAGTGTTTGAGGCGGTAATTGAGGATTTTACTCAGCAGATGTTCACAGATAATTTGAGTCAGTTCACCCAAAGGATAGGAGGAAGAGATTCAGTGAAAAGGATAAATTTCTGGGAGAGATAAGAGTAAATAGCCAGTGGATTCAAAGTCGGAATAGATGAACAAGAAAAGGATCGTTTCCTGCTCTATTGAGAACAAGGGTAGATTTAAAAAGAATAAATGACATTTCAACCAATGACCTATGTAAAATGTACTGAGGAAAGAGGCTCGAATTTAAAATGATCAGGGAGATGACAACTGACCCTGCAGATCTTCCTGAAACTTTGCATCCAAGTTCATCACTCCTGCAGGGAAAACTGGGAGTTGAACAGGCACAGCTCAGATTAAAGAAAGTATATCTCTAGTCAGAATGATGATCCTGGGACTGCAAATTAGAAAACAGTAAACAATGGTGAATGAGGTTATTATAATGGGTTCATGGACTCCAGCAGCACAGTTGATCCTCTGTCTACCCTGCTTCTGGTTGTTGTCTCCTTGTTTCCTTTTGGCTTTTTATCTCTTCACCTTGTTAGTCAGATTTATTTTCTGCAGGCCTAGTACTCTCCACTTGCAGATACTTGATCATTTAAGCCAGATATCACACCATTTCTAATGTGCTGTGTCACCTCTGGACCTGGCGTTGACCAAGCTCTGGATGCCACCCAAAGAACTGGCTCCTTGAATGGGACCTCTTGGTGCAGGGACAGCTCTATGTTCAATCTCAGCAGTAAATAATTATGGAAGAGACTTTTGCCCCTTATCCCAAGATTTTGGACCCCATTTATTTGAGTGGGGAATGATGGGGTGCTTGTGCTCAAACCCCAGCCTAAGATATTGTTTTATGTACTTATTTTGTGCAATCCCTGTTGTATTGTTGTAAAGTTCTTTTTGACACCAATTGCCTAAGATATTGTTTTTATATGCTTATTTTCTGTTATCCGTGTTACAATTCTGTTCATACCCTGCCCCACTGACCTGTGTAATGAATATGAAAGACCTTGGGGCCAAATGCAATGGTTATTTAAATGGGAAAATCTTTCCCATTTATTAATAGGCCCATATGACCTGCTTAAATCACATGGAAGTCTAAGTCACATGTGGTAAGAGGAGCTTGGTGAATGGATGGAATAGGAAGGGTGGAGGAGAGCTGAGAAGAAGTTAGTCATGAGAGCAATCAGAGCTAAGAAGGATGCCAGCAAACAGGCAGCTGGCTTATTTGTAATTTTGTTTTAGGGGCCTGCTTGTGATTGGTGTGTGAGACACCTATTGGGGGGGAAACTTGGGGATGGTGTTGTTCTCTGCACTGTTATTGTGTACGGATTTTTGTTACTATGATGGATTTATCTTTCTGGTGTCTGAATAAATATTTTAGCTCTGTGTTCCATATGGAAAATCTACTGTATTTTGTGATTCAGAATTGTACTGGGATAGTCACACACACCATAGACACTGTGAATATTGCATTGGCACTACAGATGGACAAAGCTGTCATTCAGTATTTCTTAGGTGAATTCTGATAAACCATAAACTGAACAATGTTTTAATGATTTAAAAGTTTTAAAGACACTGGTTTTTGTGTTAGGAATGATTAAAAGCCTGAAAGGAAATGAGTCTCTTTTAATGTTTCTGAGAAACAAAAAGAGGACATCTGAATACAATCTAACATTTTCTTGTAGAATAGAGAAAACAGATTGGAAAAAGTTGAAAGGAAATATAGGTAGAATCTTGTAGACTAAAATTGTACAGAAGTCAGTTCCAGAAGGATGGAGGATGTCAGAGAATTAAATCTGAAAATATTAACAAAATTAATTATAGTGAGGAGGATAAATGGGATTTTTAATAAAGACTAATATTGATATGAAGAAATCTTATCAGTTATCTTGATTTTACAAAGAAATTTAGAAAGGATGAAAGCTAGGTCATTTAACAAATAGTGAAAATAAAGGAGTGTGGTATGAACTTGTAAAACAGCAAGCACTGATAAAACTCGAAAGGATGTGAGTGTCACAATGAAAGTTAAGGACAGTAAAAATTTTTTTTTCTTTTTTCATATTAGGAGAAAAAAGAGGATTAATAAAGAGATGGTAACTTTCCTTGGGACTGGATATGGTTATGATACTTCCCACAGAGAAAAGATAGAGTTTCTCAATACCTATTTCTTTTCTATTTTTTCTCTGAAAAAGGAAATGTGCCTTAAACAGGAAATAGAAGAAAAAGTGACTAACAGAGATTTTATGCACAAGATAAAGTGATAGTAAGACCATAAATTTCTTTGATTAATTGAAGCTACCTGGCCTAGAAGGACTGCATTCTTGGGTACTGAAAGAAACGGTATATGTGATAGCTGAGCAAATCAGTTTTATTTGAATGATCATGGAAAATATGAAAGCTACCCTAAGATTGGATAAGGGCAGCTATCTCAATTAAAAAAATTAAGAGTAGAGGAAAGAAGAGAGAAGGTTGATATGTCTGACTTCTATTTTGGGAACGCTTCTAGGATCATTAAAGAGGTGGTTGGTGAGCATCTAGAGAAGGCAGTTGTGATCACAAAGAGCCAGCATGGCTTCTACAATAATAGGTCATGCCAGACCAATCTCATTTCCTTTTATGTCAACAGTAGATGGAAAAAATACTGATAGTATAGTTTACCCAGATTTTTATAAAACTTTTGACAAAACATCTCTTGTTATTCTAGTGGAAAAGAGATACATGAACTAGGTGATTTTATAGCTTGATATATTCAGAAATAATTCTATGACTGGACTCAAAGAGTAGTTGTTAAGGTGTCAAGGTGTTAAGAAGCCCCCAGTGACTTTCCCAGATATCATGCTTGACCCTACGCTTATCAAATCAGTGACTTAGATGAAGATGTAGTTGCCATGTCCATTGTATTTGCACGTAACACAACATAGGTGGAGAGATAGATTACCTACTTGATAACCTAGAGCCTTGGACTAAGTCTGAGTTGAAATTAAAGAAGAAAGAAACCAAACTATTATACTTGGACTTTAAAATCAATATGAAGATAAGGAAACATGTTTGAAAATTGTTCATTAAGCTATTATTGATATCTTTCATTTTTTACATGACTAAAATTTTCCCTAGTATTTCCCTCCATCTCATTCAAGTGAGTCATTCCATAGTACAAATATTGTTTCAAAAGGGAAAAAAAGAAAAAAGAACAGAAAGTAGCAAAAACAGATCAATGCATGAAAAAAAATATGAAAATATATGCAATGTCTCACAGTCTTAGACCTCATCCCCCACCTCTACAAAGCAGTGGGTTAGGAGGAGTCTCCTCTTACATCTTTTCTTTGGAACCCGGCTTGTTTTTTTATTATTATTGTTTTATAGCACTGACTTTTGATTGTTTTGTGCTTGTTTTCCTATTTACATAGTGGTAGTCATTGTGTATATTGTTTTTCTGGCTTTGTTTACCTCATTTTGCATCAGATGAGTTCAGCATGTTTATTGTTTCTTATAGCATATTGATATTCCATTATTAAACTATCACAATTTTTTAGCCTTTTACCAATTGATAGGTATCTACTTTGTTTTAATTCCTTTGCTATCAAAGTATATAAATATTTTGATGCATAAAGGAAATTTATCACAATTTTTTAGCCTTTCACCAATTGATAGGTATCTACTTTGTTTTAATTCCTTTGCTGTCAAAGTATATAAATATTTTGATGCATAAAGGAAATTTATTTCAATCAATGATATCATTTGTGTATGACTAGTAACAGAATTTTGGGGTATGGACCGTCTAGTCTTTTTATTTATAAGTTCCAGATTGCTTTCCAAAATAGTTATATTAATACACAGCTCTACTAACAATTCATTAATGTTCTTATCTTCCTACAACCCTCCAGCATTGACTATTCTTGTGTGCCATTTTTGACAATTAATAGTATAAGATAAAACTTCAGGCTTGTTTTGATCTGTATTTCTCTTATTAGTAATTAGAGTTATTCTTTCATATTGTTATTAATAGATTATACTTATTTATTTGAGAATTGTTTGTTTTTACCATTTGATTATTTATTGGATAAAGGTAGCAGTTTTCTTTTTAATATGGTAGGTTTAATGGACTGCAAACTAAATATGAATCAGTAATGTGATGTAATCCACAAAAAACCTAATAGATCTCAGATTTCATTAAGAGATGTATAGATTCCAGGAGTGGGGGAGGGTGATACTGTGTCTAGTTCTTTAAGGACATTGCTGAGCTAGCAAGTTTCAATTGGAGGAAAACTAGTATGACGAAGGAGTTTGAGCACACACAGGAATAGTTGCAGAACCAGTTTTCTGTTTAACCTGAAAAAAAGGAGATTCAGAAGGGATATGATACTTTTTTTTTTCAATGCAAAGAAGAAATTGAACTTGTATTTTCTGGCTCAAGAGAGGAGACTCAGAAGCAACGGATGGTAGTTGTAAAGAGACCCATTTATGCTTGACGTTGGAAAAGAAAAATTACTGCCATTAGAGCTGACCAAAGCCGGGGTAGGCTATTTTGAGAGGTGATAGGATGGTCCTTCTCTTTGGCATTCTGGATGATCACTTGTCAATAGTATTATCATGAGGATTTTGAATATTGGTTAAAATGGTTGCCCCTCAATTCTCCTGCAACTATATAGTATTTTGTGCTTATGTGTTTACAAAAAGGAAGCTAGAGCCAAAATAGTTCATTACAATAGCTTAGATTTATATAGAGCATTAAGGTTTGCAAAACACTTTACATATTTTATCTCCCTTTAGATGAACAATTTCGGGAAGAAAGTGTTATTATTATTTCAATTTAAAGATGAAAAAAAGAGACTGAGAGAGGTTAAACAACTTGCCCAGGCTTACAATCTGGTAAATTTCTGTATCAGAATTTGACCTCAGCTCATCTTGGCTCTAACTCTTGCGCATTTATTATTCACTGGCCCACTTAGGTTCCTGACTAATTTATATCTTTCACAGAAAAAGATCAGAAGCATAGTTCTTTTATAGATGATTATATGCAAAAGAAGATTAAAAAAATCATCTCCAGACCATTTATTTAATAATTATTATGTACAAGGCATTGTTTATGTTTCTAAGTAAATGAAGAACAATGAAAAATAGATAAGAGAGAAGGAGAGGGAGATAGAGACAGATCTTCCTTGTTCTCAATTAGCTTAATTCTATTAACCTGATGCAATTAATTTCAATTGCAATTGTATTGATCACAATAAACACAATTATATTTATTACAATAACAATCATGTTGTATCATCTTAATAAAACTAAGTTCATTGAGGACAAGGAAAATTTTTCTTTTCCTTTTTTTTATACAGATAAGTATAGCACAGGATAGGGAGGGAAAAACATAAGGGGTAAGGGAACACACAAATAGTTCTAGGCATGGTTGAGGAAAGAGAAAGCACTAATAGTTGGAGAAAGCAAAGAAGACTTCTAGGAAGAGAGGTGGCCACTAAACTGAGGCTTGAATAAAGATAAAGATTGTGAATGGGTGAATTGTGGAAGGAGGGAATTTCAGCAATGAGAACAACATGGAAAGAGGAGAAACTTGGCAGAATTTTGCTCCAAGGGAAAATGAGACAAAAGGAATATGTTTTGCATATATTAATATCATCTTGAGGGTCTTTTCCAAATCTTTTTTTAAAAAATACAATCTAGCAATGAAAGAGTTTTTTGTTTGTTTTTCATTTTAATATTCAGAAAAGGTCACTCTCATTCTCACTGATGCCAGCATTTTGTCTGTGGATGTGCCAACAGGGAGAGAATCTTTGAAAATACACATATGCACACACACACAAGCACAATGACCAAATTTAATCAGCCGTTGATTATTTTGAACTAATGAATGAATAATTGTTTTCATTCATAGAATATATTTATTTAGTGTCTACTACATATTCAATACAGTGCACAATTCTATGGGACCTACATATAAATGCAACATACAGTTTTTGCTTTGGAAGAGCTTATACTCTCATTTAAGACAATACTTTAAGAGATGTTACAAGATGGCATAAGATTATTATACTAAAGTTGAAATAAAGAAAACCAAATTTGTAGAGGTCAGAAAAGAGGCAAAACCCTTTGAGTTTCAATAGCCAAGGAAAGCTTCATGGAGGAGGTAGAACCTTGAGATAAATTTCATAGTTTAAATCACAATATCTTGCATACGAATCATCACTATATTACTGAAGCTGGCATTTTTTTTCTCCTTTTCCCAAAAGGCTGGCCATTAGTAGCACACAGATATAGCCTATGATAGTGGCCTAGAATTCATGAACTTCTAGAGTTATTCATTGACTTTTGGAGCAGGAAGGAGCCTCAGCACTCGTCTATTTCAAGGGTTCTCACTTTTGTTTTTTAAGTCTGAGGATACATTTAGACTCTTAAAAATACCCCAAAGATCTCTTGCTAATGTGAGTTATATCCAAGATTTTGCGAGAGCCTTCTCAAATAGGCTCATAAATTGTTAAACACTTATCAGCAGGGCACTGGTTTTATGTGTGTATAATATGTGTGTATACATTATATATACATATATACATGTGCACACACATGTATACACATACACACATAATGCACATATACACATATACATGCAAACACACATACATTGTTATGTATGTGCATGTGTGCATTGTTGCATATGTGCATATCTATACACATGTGCACATATATGTATATATGTGCATGCATACATATATAAATTATGCTTACCATATTAGAAATTAAAACAGTATTTTTGTGAAAATGCTTTTGACCATTCAGACTCTTCTTTCCTAGAATCTATCTTCAGGACCCCCAAATGTCCTCAGACCACTCTTTGAGAACCACTAATCCAGTTTGACATATTCAGCATTTAAATAGGAAAACTTGTGCCTAGGGAAAAGAAGTGACTTGCACAAGATCTTGTAGTTGGTTAGTAGCCAACTATTCCAGTTGAAGATATTCTTCCCTACTCTGTGTATTCACAACCTCATGCCATAATGGAGTAAAAGACTCACCTAGGAGACATGTCTGGGTTCAAATCCTTCCTCTGATACATATTGAAAATGTGACCCTAGGCAAGTGATTTTCCCTTTCAATGCTCGAGGAAAATCTCAGAAATTTAAAATTACATACTAGTTGTTTATCTTTATCAGTGAAAAGAGTTTCCAAACCGTAGAAATAGACCTCCTCCCTGCAAAATAAAGAAAAAATGCCAACCCTGAGTGAATACAGAAGGAAATGAAATATTTCATATCACAGTAATGTGACCTTCTCTATGCCCATGTTGCCTGTGAGATAATCGATTTTGCTGGGGGATGAACAGATTAGATATCATGTAACTTTCTGGATGTGCTTAGAAGTCTTCAAACAAAACACATATTTGAATAAATTGAATATGTGATCATAGCTTAAGAAAAGTTTGCTCTTTCAGGCTCATTAGGAAGATGCCTGGTATACAAAAATTTAATAATAATAATTTCACATTTATATAGTGCTTTAAGATTTCCAAAGAACTCTACATATACTAATAATTTCATTTGATCTCATAAAAGCCCTGGGAATTAAGTAGTATTATTATACACATTTCACAAGTGAAGATATCAAAGCAGACGGAATTTAAGTGATTTGCCCAGGTTTACCAAACTAGTAAATGTCTGAGTCAGGATATGAACTCTGATCTTTCTGGCTCCAAGCCTAGCACTATAGCAGGTAGCTGCCCTATGTCAAGTAACTTGCCTGGAGTCACAATGACAGAATGTGACAGCAGCAGGCCTTAATATTATATTTTTCTGACTCTATGTATGACTTCATCTCCATGTAAAACATTTCTTACAGTTTGTGATTTTCAAATTTCTTAAGCAATATCCACAAATTAAATTAGATATATTTCAAGTATTGAAGTAATACTGGTGATTGCCTTAATTTCCAAAGCGTGATGTCTTTAAGGTGGTTGTGCACCCATTGTTTAATATGATTTTTGGTGACTTAAGAATTTGTGATTTTATTGTGATTAGTCTTTCCTTGACCTACACAAATCTTAACCTTGTGCCATTGGAGTGTCTTTGAAAATTACTTTGGTTGAAAATGCAGGTAGGTAGTGAGGTGGATAGAGCACTGGGCTTGGAATAAGGAAGACTCATTTTCCTGAGTTCAAATCTGGTCTCAGACACTTACAAGTTGTTTGACCCCAGAAAAGTCACTTAACCTTCTTTGCCTTAGTTTCCTCATTTGTCAAATGAGCTGGAGAAGAAAATGGCAAATCATGCCAGAAACTTTGCCAAGAAAACACTAAAAGGGGTCATGAATAGTCAGACACAAATGAAAGGTAAAATGATTGAACAACAATGACTTGACTGAAAGCTGTACTGTCTATCTGGTCACCATTAGGATGAAGAGATTCTGAGTTAGGCTTCAGATAACAGTTGCAGTCCGTGCCATACCCACACATGAAACCTTTTTAACATGAGAGGACTTGCCAGAACTCAGCCTCTGTTAACATAGTCTTTGGGAATTCAGCGCCTGTTCCATAGTACAACTACATAATAGGAGTAAAGGGTCTTGCTTTTCAAAAAATAAAAATAAAATAAATGTTTCCTATTCTGCATTCCATTAACATGGCTAACTTTATCATTGCTCTTTTATAGGATGATGTTTATAAGTTTTTAGGTCTTAAATATAGGAAATTAGCACAAAATCTACTTTAAAAATGAGAATAGAGTTGAATTCCTCTGTCTTCATTTTCACTATTTTTCTTCACTCAGTTTTATTCTGGTCAGAAAAAGAACAACTCATTCTTCTGTTTAGTTCACCTTCTGGGCTTGTACTATATCCATAATCGTGACAAGAATGCCTTCATTTTCTCCCTCTCTTTGCCCTTTCTAGATCCTCCTGAAGTTCTATTTCTTCCTGAAAGTCTTTCCTGACTACCCTTTTTAAAAAATTCTCATGGCAC
Organism: Potorous gilbertii; assembly: GCA_028658325.1. Taxonomy (NCBI): domain Eukaryota; kingdom Metazoa; phylum Chordata; class Mammalia; order Diprotodontia; family Potoroidae; genus Potorous; species Potorous gilbertii. The sequence goes on from JAQQSK010000535.1 coordinate 16,577, forward strand.
ATTGTTATCATGCCCAGCACTTAATTGTTGAAGACATGGCAGTCTTATCTCCTCCTGTACACTGTTAACTCTTTAAGACAGGTGATCTTAATACTCCCCCTCCATCCCTTTTCTTCCTCAGAGGCTGGTCAATTACTGGCAATATATTGGTGCTCAATAAATATTGTATGATTTTTGAATCAGATTAATTCTATTTTCTCCATAGTAATGAAGAAGGTACTCAAATATACTTGCTGATTAATCAATCACCTATTAAATTAACTTTTATTATTTTATTTCTCTTTTCCCACAACTATTCATACAATGATTATATGTATAACTAACTAAATATACACATACACATATGTGCATACATATACATGTATATGTGCATGTATACGTGTATGTATACACATATACTCATGTATGCATAGCTGTGTATATGTATGTGTGCATGTATACACACATACATGCAGATAAAAATACACAATACATGCACATGTACATATATAAATGCATACACATACATACATATATACATATGTTTGTGTGTGTGTAAATCAGCATGCACTGGTCTTGTGTAGAATAAACAAATAGAATGAGATAATGAGGTCTCATGGAGGAAGCTCTGGCGTGCAGAGCGATCTACGCTTAAATAAATTCTGACTCTTATACTTAATAGGTTTATGAACATGAGAAAGTCACTTAAGCTCCCTCATTCTCAATTTTGTAGCAATAATGCTTCTATATTATATACAAGGTTGTACACAATGTGCAATATTGTATATAACATGTCATATAACATCATATAACATATATAACATCATATAACATATATAAACTATATAATCAAATTATGTATAATGGTTATATATAGCATCAATAATTGTATATATATATA